>JAWPHD010010230.1:0-95853 GCA_037043455.1 Cyrtodaria siliqua | reverse complement strand
TAACTTATATTAAAATGGTGCAATATGTTTTATCTTTTGGTGTGATAATTACATTTTAATGAAAAATATCTGAAACTGAAACGGAAACTGTATGATAAGTTTTTAAACACGTTCAAAGTAACTGTATGAAATTCGATTTTGAAATTTTGCGCAATACTCATGTCGAAGTTGTAGGAGCTTTTGTTCAAATCACCTAATATTATTGCTTGTTTATGTTTAATTTAAATGAATCGCAATTTCTATAGAATTCATAGAGCTTACATTTTGGCACTGCATACATGAGATTCAATGCTTTCTACAAAAACCTGTTACACATTCAATGCTATAAATGTACACTCTGATTACATTGTTTTGGTTGTTCATAATGTATATAACCTTTCATTAACATGCAATTCCCACACTTCCGAGAAGCAATTATTTGTTGAAAACACCAAGGTATATATGTTATTTAAAAGATGATGATTGTGATGGAAGACTAGTGTGTTACTAGTGGGATAATCCATAGATTTAGCTAACTATCAGACATCCCTTGTACGAAAATGTTTGGTACAAACTTTGCACAACTGGTGGTTTCAGCTGTAGCACTATTACTACACTTGTAAAACATGCATATCCATCACTATTATTATTTTTCCAAAATAACTTTGTACGTTAATATAAAATTTGTGTTTTGGACTAAACGCCTCACACTCTATAAAAAGCTATATACATGTATTTACATATGTATACAAGCTTGGTTACAAACAAGAGGCCTCGCTAACCCAGTGGATATGGCCATGGCTTTGGAGCCACAGGCCTCTGTCCCAATTGGTTCGCTCCTGAGGCATGTATGATGGGAAAATTCATCCTACATCTCAAATACTCTGCCCCGCATGGGTTCGCTCCTTTGCGGAGGCATGTCTTTCACCCTTAATGGCATCTCCATCTGAAATTGTATTCCCAATATAACCTAATATGAGTGTTAACCCCATTTCATTCAGGGTTACAAATACAAATAGCATCTGTGACGTGCAAATTATTGATACTCTCAATTACTGTTCTACTCAATTGAAAATGTTATATTTTACGCATAACAAAACACTTCATATGATCACAGGGGTTAGGACATTTAATTATTCCAACTTGCATCCTTTAATCCATTACAAAAAAAGTAAAAATATAGTTTACTCCAGACACATGAAAATTTTCTAGTCCACTATCCCTTATCAATTACAAAAATTATCAATGTTTGAGTATACTTGTTTTCAACATGTCCGCAATGTGAGTATCTAATTCAATCTGGAAATAATGAAACTGGGCGAGTACATATGTAAGGCAAAATGTCATAACTTGAAAAATATTGTTTATACTGCTCAAATGATTTTTGAAAATCGGTTCATGTATATTTTGCATTTTTTTCACCCAAATCATAAAACCTCGTATGTGGACTTATTTTGACACAGTAGTGCACATGCGCAACACTTGTAATGCGCCAAACTGATACAAGAAAATGATCTTTCTACACTTTTTTAGTTTATTACGAAAAGTGATTCTGTGCAACTGTTGAGCAAGTCGTCAAAAAAATCACGGTTTGAGCATTCTTCTTAATTTCAAATACAGTGAAAAACTTTGATATAATTATGTACATTGAATAGTGGAACATTTTGTGACATCATTGTATTTTTTGTTTAAGCTAAAACTATTTTAAAACGATTCTGGTTTTTAGCGAATGTTGATGAAAATTGCATTGTTTCGCAAAAAAAAAAAGCATTTCCATTCAACATACCCTTGGATACTGACACATTGTTGCTCATTACTTTGTGGGAAACCGTTAGAAATGATATCTTAGCATTCGCAACAGCTCGATAAATTCCATAGAATCATATTTCGAATTTATATAGAAGGAATCCATACTGGCTATGTCATACTAATATGGCGGCGCTCTAGACCCCAGCAGATTCCCTCCAAAAGCCATTAAAAGTCGAACCCAAAATTATCATCAGTTTTACAATGTCATTTGGCCGATAGATCTATATATATATTTTATTTACATAGAATCGCTGATATAACCTTCATTTTATTGTAGTAACAAACATGCAATGCAGATCTTACATTTTACACGTGTGGCTAACGGCCATACTGTTTAGAATACAGCAACAGTGAACTATTTTCTGTCCCGTTGACTTCCGGATAACACAATGTTAAGATTTTCATAGAAACACACAGGTGTGATTCCAAATGTAAACCGAGTATTTTTTACAAATGTCTCTTTTAGTTCATACATAATTATATTATTAAAGCCCATTAACATTGGTGTTTTTCCTCCATTTCTATTCCACGTTTTGACCCTGACCTCGCAATTTGAGCATCTTATTCACTTCTGAAGTTCTGATATTATCAAACATATGTAATGTATGTTTTATACACCATTTTTTCACTTCAATTATATTTGTTGAAATACTTATTTGTGATTCTTTTTCAGTGATTTTTGATGAATGACAATTGTTTTAATTTAATTAGCGTCTTATCGATTTCTAATTCTGTGTTTCACACGAAGATGGGTTTGGAAGAAGGTTTTCTCACTTTAAAATGAATATAATATGCTGTAGTTTCAAGTCAAAATAAAATACCTTCCATCATTTTTAGCTCGACTATTCGAAGAATAAGAGAGCTTATGTAATCACCCCGGGGTCGGCGTCGGCGTCGGCGTTGGCGTTGGCGTTGGCGTTGGCGTCGGCGTCCCACATCAAGGTTTGCGTGTAAGCTGTGTTTACAAGTCTATATCTCTTACATTTCTTATCCTACCACAACCAAATTTGTTCATGGGCTTCCTTGTAGCATTATCTTAAAGGCTGCATAAGCAATTTTGGTTCCTGTAACCCATGGGCTTCCATGGAACCCAAATTATGATAGCCCATAAAATGTGCCCCATTTCACATCAATTTTTGCGTGTAAGCTGTGTTTACAAGTCTATCTCTTACAATTCTTACCCTAGCACAACCAAATTTAGCCATTAGCTTCCTTATAGCATTATCGTAAGGGCTGCTTAAGTAATTTTGGTTCCTGTAACCCCTGGGCTCCCATGGAACCCAAATTCTGATAGCCCTTAAAATATGTCTGATTCACATCAAATTTTGCGTGTAAGCTGTGTTTACAGGTCTATATCTCTTACATTTTTTGTCCTAGCTGAACTTAATTTTGGAATTGGTTTCCTTATAGTATGTTGTAAAGGGCTGGATAATCAATTTTGTCTTCTGTAAATTTTGGGCTCCCATGGAACCCAAATTGTGATGGCCCATAAAATGTGCAATAAAGGCAGATCTAGGTTTGCATGTAAGCATGTATATATCTATAATTTTGGTTTGGGATTTGTTATAGCATTATGCATCTTATTACTTCGCCCATATTGGGGCATGGGCTCCCTCCTCCCCCCTCTACCCCTCTACCCCCGCCCCCACTCCCCTCCACACTTTTTTTTTATTATTGTGTTTTTACATATTTCTGTGTTGTTTTAGTCAATTCTTACACATATATGTTGCACCCTCCCCGCCCCCACCATGACACCCCCGCCTCTCACCCCATAAACCCCCACCCCACCCCAGACTTGAAACTTTTCTTTTTATACATATTTCTGTGTTGCTTTTGTCATTTCTTACACATATATGTTGCCCCCTCCCCCACCCCCACCCCACCCCACCCCACTCCCGCCTCTCCCCCACACCCCACCCCCACTTGAAACTTTTTTTTTTTACATATTTCTGTGTTGCTCTTGTCAATTCTTACACATATATGTTGCCCCCTCACCGCCCACGCCCCCACCCCACCTACCCCCACCTCTCACCACCCCCACCCCCCCATCTTCCACCCAACACCACACTAGAATTATTATTATTTTTTTACATATTTCTATGTTGTTTTAGTCAATTCTTACACATATATGTTGCACCCCCCCGCCCCCCCCCGCCCCCGATTCACTCCCGCCTCTCCCCCGACTCACTCCCGCCTCTCCCGCCCGCTCTCCCCCCACCCCGTCCCACTTGAAACATTTTTTTTTTTTACATATTTCTTTGTTGTTTTAGTCAATTCTTACACATGGTGCCCTCCCCACCCCACGCCTCTACCCCATCTCCACTCAAACTCGATTTATTTAGTTTTTTCCTTCATATTTTTGTGTTGTTTTGGTGAATAATTACATAGCTTCTTACACATATATGTTGCCCTCACCACCCCCACTCCCCCACCATCCACCCCGCCTCTCTCCCACCCCCACCCCGCACCCCACTCAAAAGTCGATTTTTGTTGATTTTTGTTGTTGATTTTTGTTACATATTTCTGTGTAGTTTTGGTCAATTCTTACACAAAGTTATGTTGTGCTCCCAACCCCACCCCACATTGTTGTAGCCTTGTTGTCTGATGGTATATACTAGCTATAAATTTATTATTCTCTGAAAAATCGAATAGTCGGGCTGCGCTGTTCTCCGACAGCTCTTGTTCTTAAAAGCATTTGAAGCAAACAATCAAGGGTGTAATATTGAATGAACAATATATGTATTAGATAGTTAAAAAACATGTTTATGAACATTTTTATAGCAATAAATTTAATAATTTGACTTAAGAGCAAAATCGTTGTAAAATGTTCCATAAGACGGGCCACTGTACTACGACTGTATTACAGAAATCAACGATTTTATTCTTTTTTTCAACATTTTCCCCCAAAATATCACAATGTGAACTTTCACATTAACTTACGATACAATGAAACGTTTGTAGATATAATTGTGCACCATTTTATCACTTCCATTAGATTAGTTTATGTTCAAACATCTTATTACAAAATGATTCCTGTTTTCAGCGATTTTTTTTATGAAAAACACATCGTTACACTCAAAAATAAAGTATTTTTGTTCGTTGTATTCAAAAGGACTTTTTTCTGGGACATCTATGTAACTTTCTCTGTGCAAAACAGTAAGAAACTAATTGTTTATAGATCAATTAGTATTTTTTTTTAATTATAGCCTAGTAACACCAAATGTATTGCAGAAATCAACGATTTTATTCATTTTTTCCAAGTTTTGCCCCAAAATCTCATATTATTAACCTCATATCCATCTATAAAACCTTGATTTACATAGAGATGCATTAGGAAGAGCATTTCCGCACTATCAAATGATTTTTTATAAAATTATTCCAGTTTCCGGAGATTTTCTCTTAAAAACGCAACTTTTACCCCAAAATTTAGCATTTCCCATCATCTTTATTTTGAGGAGTTTTTTTCTGAAACTCATTACATGTCAGTGATTCTAAAAATCCTAAAATACTTTCTGTTGGAATTTGTTTGACCTTGAATCTTATTTTCGGCTATAATTACTGGCCTATATGTAATCACCCCGACGTCGGCGTTGGTGTCGGCGTCGGCGTCCCACATCAAGGTTTGCGTGTAAGCTGTGTTTACAAGTCTATATCTCTTACATTTCTTGTCCTAGCACAACCAAATTTGTTTATGGGCTTCCTTATAGCATTATCTTAAGGGCTGCATAAGCAATTTTGGTTCCTGTAACCCATGGGGTCCCATGGAACCCAAATTATGATAGCCCATAAAATGTGTTCCATTTCACATCAAATTTTGCGTGTAAGGTGTGTTTACAAGTCTATATCTCTTACAATTCTTACCCTAGCACAACCAAATTTGGCCATTAGCTTCCTAATAGCATTATCGTAAGGGCTGCTTAAGTAATTTTGGTTCCTGTAACCCCTGGGCTCCCATGGAACCCAAATTCTGATAGCCCTTAAAATATGTCTGTTTCACATCAAATTTTGCGTGTAAGCTGTGTTTACAGGTCTATATCTCTAACATTTCTTGTCCTAGCTGAACTAAATTTTGGAATTGGTTTCCTTATAGTATGTTGTGAAGGGTTGGATAAGTAATTTTGTCTTCTGCAAATTTTGGGCTCCCATGGAACCCAAATTATGATGGCCCATAAAATGTGCAATAAAGGCCGATCTAGGTTTGCATGTAAGCATGTATATATCTATAATTTTGGTTTGGGATTTGTTATAGCATTATGCATGTTATAACTTCACCCATATTTGGGCATGGGCTCCCTCCCCCCACCCACCCCTACCCCCACTCCCCTCCACTTTTTTTTTTTTTTTTACATTTTTCTGTGTTGTTTTAGTCAATTCTTACACATATATGTTAGCCCCCATACCCCCCACCCCCCTTCCCCCCCCCCAAACCCCCCCCCCCCACACACTCACCGCACCACTCATCCCCCACCCCCAGTTGAATCTTTTTTATTATTATTTATTTGAGCTCACCGTGCTCATGGTGGGATTTTGTGATACCGAGGTGTCCGTCGTCCGTCCGTGCGTGCGTCCGTGCGTCCTTGTGTTAGTCAACTTTTGCTTGTGTACACTCTAGAGGCCATACTTCTGATGCAATCATCATGAAACTTTGTTAGAATGTTTGTCTCAATAAAATCTCGGTCAAGTTCAAAAATGGGTCATGTGGGGTCAAAAACTAGGTCACTAGGTCAAATACTTGAAAAAACTTGTGTACTCTCTAGAGGTCATATTTGTTACTTAATCTTGATGAAACTTTGTCAAATTGTTTGTCTTAATTATATCTTGATCAATTTCGGAAATGGGTCACATGGGATCAACAAACTAGGTCACTAGGTCAAATATTGGAAAAACATTTGTGTGCACTCTAGAGGCCATATGTTTGACCCGAGCTTGATGCAACTTTGTCAGAATGTTTGTCTTAATTATATCTTGGTCAAGTTTGAAAATGGGTCACATGGGGTTCAAAACTAGGTTACTAGGTCAAATACTTAAAGACCTTGTGTACACTCTAGAAGCCGTATTTCTGACCCAATCTTGATGAAACTTTGTCAAAATGTTTGTCTTAATTATATCTTGGTTAAGTTCAAAAATGGGTCACATGGTGTTAAAAACTAGGTCACTAGGTCAAACTTTGGAAAAAACGTGTGTTCACTCTAGAGGGCATATTTTTGACCCGATCTTGATGCAATTTTGTCAGAATATTTGTCTCAATTATAGCTTGCTAAAGTTCGAAAATGGGTCACTCAGGATCGAAAACTAGGTCACTAGGTAAAATACTTGAAAAACCTTGTGTACACTCTAGAGGCCATATTTCTGACCCGATCTTGATGAAACTTTGTCATAATGTTTGTCTTAATTATATCTTGGTCAAGTTTGAAAATGGGTCACATGGGGTTCAAAACTAGGTCACTAGGTCAAATACTTAAAGACCTTGTGTACACTCTAGAAGCCGTATTTCTGACCCAATCTTGATGAAACTTTGTCAAAATGTTTGTCTTAATTATATCTTGGTTAAGTTCAAAAATGGGTCACATGGTGTTAAAAACTAGGTCACTAGGTCAAACTTTGGAAAAAACGTGTGTACACTCTAGAGGGCATATTTTTGACCCGATCTTGATGCAATTTTGTCAGAATATTTTTAGTCAAGTTCGAAAATGGGTCCCATGGGGTCAAAAACTAGGTCACTAGGTCAAATACTTGAAAAACCTTGTGTACACTCTAGACGCCATATTTTTGACCAGATCTTGATGAAACTTTCTCAGATTGTTTATCTGAATTATATCTTGATCAAGTTTCAGAATGGGTCACATGGGATCAAAAAACTATGTCACTAGGTCAATATTGGAACTTGCTTGTGGGCACTCCAGAGGCCACAATTTTGACCTGATCTTGACCAGCCCTTAAAACCTGCCCTTGATCGATTATAATGGAAAATTGATTGAATAGTACCAACATTGCCGATACTCTATTATGGCTTCACGAAATCGATTGTCTTGAAAAATGGTCACTTTCTGGATTTTAGTCCATTCCCGTTTGTTTCCTTCAGTTCCATTGTTCATACTGAAGGAATTATGAAGTCGGCGGCTCTATAATTGCTTGATCATTTATTCCATCCAATAATCGCTTGTCATCAGTTATTGTTTTGAAACCGATTGCCCATCACTACAGTGTTTCTACATTCAAATTGCATAATTTGCATAGTCTTTGTTCTAGTGGTGTATTTCGGTATCAACCCCTTTTGATCTCTATATAGTGAGAGGAAGAACGCAATGACGCTAAAGCTCTCCTATATGTACGATCTTTCACCCACACTAAATAATTTCCATGACAGAATTGCGTTTTAATTTGAGTCTATAACTCCAATTTAGGACTGGTTACATCGATAGATTTCCATTCTTGAATATACTTGTCTTTTAACCTTTCACTAAACGTAAGCAAAAATAGACGTTCATTTGTCACACACTGTTCATTCCGAACATAACCATATCCATTTCCACATAATAATGTCTTGACGTTACTAACCCAATTGTTGTGTCCAATATTATCTAGTACTTTTTACATGTTATACCTTTTCTTGACAACGATTCTGTGGTCATTTCAATAATCTTAACCAGTTCTTCAGGACCCTTTTTATACTGTATAATTATGTAGATCGGATAGAGACCAGAGTCGCCTAACACAACAGCATTACTGGTTTTACTTTTCACACTCATATATCACGTACATGCGTAATAGAGAAATCTGTTGTGTGTGTCCCAATTGTAGCTTTTTATACTTTTGTCTTCTGCAGATACTAGATGGACTGATCTTTTAAAAATGTTAGCACCCCTCAAATTGACCTCAAGGTCAGGGTCGTACTTAGACATTAACTGCTTTGTAGAAGTAGTAGAAGTGCATCAAAATTATTAACCTTTATGTTTCTGTTAGATGTTTTTATAAGTGACCATCACACCTTAAGCCTTTGACAAATACTTTTCATATTTGGTACACCTACCTTAGTGAAAGACCTTTCATTTGCATACGCCCCACCCCTCAAATTGACCTCAAGGTCAGGGTCGTACTTAGACATTAACTGCTTTGTAGAAGTGCATAAAAATTCCTATATCTCTATCTCTCTCCCCCCCTCTCTCTACCTCTCTCTCTCTGTCTACCCACCTCCCTCCCATGTTTCCCAAACCATCCACAAATACTTCTTTGCATTAAATTCTTCTAGATATTTCCCCTATTCAGCTCACCAGAGCACGGTACCGGATGGAGTAAACTTGAACAATCTTTTCAAAAACTAAAATGCCTAGCCCTAGAGCATTTATTGCTTTGCAGCATGTGATGGACCTGTGACAATTCTGCCCTGTTCATCGGGAGCCTTACCCTGGGGGTCACATATTAACATACAGTTGTGTAAGCAATACTTCAAAAATCTATATGTCACAAACAAGGCCTATAGCTTTCATATTTGGTATGTAGTACCATCTAGTGGACCTGTTACAAGAATTAGTTCTAATTGTGCCCCTGGTACCAGAAATTGCTTGGTAAGTGTCTTCAATAAACAAATTGCCTAGCGATATATCCCCTCCATCCAACAATAAGGCCATAGTTGAGTTCCTCTTGGGTTACATTTCCTAGCTAGCCTTAGCACAATACCTGCACTGAACTCAGGTGAGCGATTCAGGGCCATTATGGCCCTCTCGTTTTTTTACATATATCTTTGTTGTTTTAGTCAATTCTTGCACATATATGTTGCCGCGTCCTCCCACACCCCACAACCAACCCCGCCTCTCACCCCGCTCCCCCCACGCCCCCCACCCCACTTGAAAATCTATTTTTTTTTGTTTACATATTTCTTTGTTGTTTTAGTCAATTCTTACACATATATGTTGCCCTCTCATCATTTTGATCAAAAGTTCTACACAATTTTGTACACCATGGAATCAAAGTTTGGTAGTCTTACAATCGTACAGATAAAGGCAGAATTGAAAAAAAGAAACATCAAACAAGCTGGCAAAAAGAAGGAGTTGGTCGAAAGGTGCTTACAACTAACGAAAATAGCGTGGATTTATTGAAATTATTCGATCGTGAAAAATCTGCCTTGATTTTTCTTACGGGATGCGGAGTTGTCCGTCCGTCCGTCATTAATTATTATTAAGACAATAGGGCCTTCATTTTTCATCCGATCTTTACCACACTTTCCTAGATTGTTAATATTAATGAAACTCGGACAAGTTAAAAAATCAGCGAGATCGGACCACTAACAGCGGAGTCATGGCCCTTGATTTAGTTAAATGCTATATTGACGATAGATTCGATAATTACCTAACTTTACCAGATTGTTGCTCTGACAAGCTCAAAAATCCCACTGGGGGCTAATTTTTTTTTTAAAATGTAATGACCCAAGGGGATGTAGCAAGGTCTCGGATTTTGCCTCCGCCCACTGGGGCCCCTTTGGTGGAAATAACATGTAGGTAAACAATCAGAAAAAATACATATATTGTCCAAATGTGTGAAGTAAACCAAGGGGGAAAAGTGCAGCCGGTACCGGACTTGAACCCGGGACCCCTCGCTTACAGGACGAGTGCTCTACCAACTGAGCTAAGGGCCACCGGGTACCCAGTATCTCCACACTCCTCCCCCTTTTAACTTTTAAGAGCTAGCCCAGCTCTTCCAGTCTCTCAGACCCCCGGTGCCGCTATTCCGCGTCCACCGAATCATCCTCGTCGCCAATGAAGTAAACCAAGGGGGAAAAGCAAGGGGGAAAAGCGCGGCCGGTACGGGACTCGAACCCGTGATCCGTCGTTTACAGGGCGAGTGCTCTACCAACTGAGCTAGCCGGGCCACCGGGTACCCAGTATAACCACATGTGTATGGTCATTTGGGCTCGGTTTGGTAATATTTCAATACATTGAGAATAAAACAAAATACACTGTTTTCGAGTCGTTGTCATTTATTCCAGCACTAAGGTACAAATATCTGGAACTTTTTTCCTTCAACTATCCATGTAGAAGTCCTGAAAATCAAACGTCTTAACCCCTGTCGATATACTTGTTTGTTCACAAATTTCACTTTCGTACACAAAATGTCCATTTCAAAATGTTCACTACATCTACGTGAGTAGGCAGATTGCGTTATGCGGTTCCCTCCACAGTCAGCAAATAGTCCTGCAAAACAAAGCTCAGTGCTAATAAAACCTGCCAAACATTACGTTTTATATAATGGCATAGTAAATTTTTCACAAGTAACCAGGCCCTGAACTGTCAACACATTTTTTTTTTAAAGTACTGCTTTCGTGGGTAACGACACGGAAGCAAAATAATACCAGTCTAACACCATTTAGGGATTCGAGGCACAACATATACAAAACGAGTTTTGTCCTGCATATGGGGCTTGCAGTAATTTACTATTAGAGAGTTTCGGCCTTATGATGCTTACTTACTCCTTCTATACCCTATGAGATTTTTAACAGGTTAATGTTTGAATATTGAGTTCTGCGCAACCCGGGGCTAGAGGGCGTGATGGGTAGCTAGCATATTTCACTACCGTTCATGAACAGTCTCAATCAAACCGAGACTGCTATATTTCTTATTTATCGTGTTCGGCCGTTTCAATAGGTCCACTGTCATATTCTTTTGTATAGCACAGTGGCGTTGCTTGTGCGGTGTGGCGGCAGTAAAACGTCTCCCGCGCTTGCAATCAGGACTGTTATTAATTCGATCTTTGGAGATCGCTGAGCCCGATACTTATATTTATTTATCGGTGGTACATTTTCTATTGCTTTTGTTTTCTTACTTAATTTTCGATTCGGTGGTTCCACTACTTCGGCCGAAGAGATAAAAGGCTCTGGGTATTGTTTAACCACTCATAGGATATGTTGTCTGCTTTTTAATTTACTCTTTTGGATGTTACTTGTGATACGCAGGCTTCATAACCGCTGCTCCCACCTAAATTCCATTTTGTTTATTTCGCTTTTCGGGGCATAGTATTTTGTTAGACATGGGGGAAGAAAAGATCTCTGTCCACAGATACAAAGTCCACCGCCATATGCATGCCATCTTCGGGATGGTTACAATTATGTACTATTGATTTTATGAATATTGAGTTCTGCTCATCCCGGGGCTAGATGGCGTGGGCGGTAGCTAGCATATTTCACTACGTTCGTGAACAGTCTCAGTCAAACCGAGATTGCAATATTTCGTATGTGTCGTGTTCGACCAAAGGTCCACTCTCATACTCTTTTAATCAAAACTTACATAAGGGAAGAAAATGCTTTTGTAAAACATGCCTGCAGAGCTTTAAAACAGAAAGGGTGCTTAAAAGGCATGAACATGATTGTCTTTCACTGAACGGTAAACAAGCAATAAAAATGCCAGAAGAAAAGGAAAAGGTCAAGTTTAATAACTACGATAGACAATTGATGATTCCCTTTATTATATATGCTGACTATGAAGCAGTAACTGAAGACATTTCTTTAGCTCTTGGTAATTCTGAAAAATCATACACAGAAGCATATCAAAAACATACTGATTGTGGTTACGGGTACAAAGTTATTTGTTATGATATATTCTCGACCATTTGTGACATACAGAGGACCAAACGCTGTTTATAAATTTGTAGAAAAAACGGTAGAAGAAGAAAAAATAGCAGGAAAACTACGTCGCATCATTTTAAAAAAGATTTAACAATGACAGAATCACAAGAAAAAGAATTTAACGCATCTAAAGAATGTCATATTTGTAATAAAAAATATCTTAATTTTAGATTGACTAGAAAAATACCTGTTTTGTTTCATAACTTAAGAGGCTATGATTCTCACTTCATAATGCAACATATTGCAAAGTTCAAAAATAAAATAAATGTTATACCAAATAACATGGAAAAGTATATGGCATTTATGCTAGGAAAAAAGTTGATGCTTATTGATTGCGTTCAATTTATGTCTCAATCACTTGAAAGTTTAGTTAAAACATTCCGTCATTTAAACATAGTTCACTAGAGTACTCAGATAAAAAGTTAGAATTAATAAAAAGAAAAGGTGTTTATCCTTATGATATGAATAATTTTAAACGTTTTAAAGAAACTATATTACCTGGAAAAGATAGCTTTTATTCTAAGTTAAATGATGAACATATTCCAGACGTAGATTTTGAACATGCTAAACAAATATCGAAAACATTTAACATCAAAAATATGGAAAATTATCATGATCTGTATCTCAAAAGTGATGTGCTGTTGTTGGCAGATGTTTCTGAGAACTTTAGGAAAATGTGTTTTGAGTATTACAAATTAGATCCTTGCCATTACTTTATAGTAGTCCTGGTCCGGCTTGGGACGCATGTCTTAAGATGACTTGAATTCAACTTGATTTAATAACTGATATTGATCAATATATAAGTTATATTGCAAATAAATACTCAAAGGCTAACAATAAATATATGAAAAATTACTAAGAAAAAAAAGTATGTACATCATATACCTCGATGCAAATAATTTGTATGGATGGGCAATGTGTCAACCGCTACCTCCCGGCAAATAAGTTGATAAGTTTGAAAAAGGGAAATCAAGTTATATTGTTGAATGTAATCTCGAGTATCCCGAAGAATTGCACGACTCGCACAATGACTACTCTCTTTCCCCAGAAAGTTTAAATATAAAAGATGGTTATCAGATTATTGTAAAACTTCGAAAGAAAAGTTTAACTTAGGATCTAGCAAAGTACACTAACTCGTAACGACACTAAAGGATAAAAATAAATGTGTTGTGCAATACAGAAACTTAGAGTTATGCAAAAAGTTGGAATTAAAGGTAACAAAATAGATAGAATACTACAGTTTGATGAATCAGAGTGGTTAAAGGTATACATAGACTTTAATACTGCTAAAAGAACAGTCGGCAAGAATGCTTTTGAAAAGGATTTCTTTAAACTAACGAACAATTCAGTTTTTGGTAAGACTATGGCAAATTTGAGAAAGATAGTTAATGTCAAATTGACTCATGACGAGGAGGTTTTCTTAAAATATGCAGCAAGACCTTCATTTATTTCTTGTAAAATGTTTAATAAAAACTTACCATCAACAGAATAAAAGAAAAACTAATTTTAAATCGCCCTTGTTATGTCGGCTTGTGTATTTTAAACTTGTCAAAATACTTGATGTATCATTTCCGTTACAACTATATTAAAAACAAATATGATAAAAAAGCTAAGTTATTAATTACTGATACTGATTCCTTGTGCTATGAAATAAAAACAAAAGATGTGTATGAAGATTTTTACAAGGATAAAAGACTTTTTGATAATAGTGATTATGATCCAAAAACACAAATTCATTTTGATGATAATAAAAAGGTTATCGGTAAGATGAAAGACGAAACTTGTGGAATACCCATTGTTGAATATGTCAGGCTACGAAGTAAACTATAGTCGTTCATATTAGATAATAATACTGGTACAAAGAAATGCAAGGGTATTAAAATGTGTGTTGTTAAAAAAATATAACGCATGGTAACTACAACTATTTTGCTTACGGCAACAGAAAGTTATAATCAAAAGAAAGTTATCAGATAAAAAAACATGAACTAAACAGTTATTTAATAAATAAAAAAAGTTTATCAGCTTTTGATGATAAAAGGTACATACTAGATAATGGAAAAGATACATTAACGTATAAATAAAATACTCCATGGTAGAATACGATATGTTCAGCGACGATGAAGACTACTATCCGGTTCCGTCTGACTTTGCTTGATTATTTGTAAATGTTTTAACTATTAGGAGACAGAGGATTAAACTATTATTTCTGCTAAATTAATGAACTGGATTACAATAATATTTTTGTTAAATTGATAAACCGGATTGACGAGTAGTATAGTAGTAAAGAAAGTGGTGTGTGTGTGTGGGGGGGGGGGGGGGGAGTGTGGCGTGGGGGGTGGGGGTCAAGTTTTCCCCGAGCGGGGTAATCAACAAGCAGTTTGTATAGGGGGTGTGGTCAGCAAAGCAAAGTTTTTCCCGAGCGGGTTAATCAAGCAGTTTGTATAGGGGTGGGTGTGGGTGTTGGGTGGGGATGGGGGGGGGGGTCATTTTTCCCGAGCGGGGTAATCAAGCAGTTTGTATAGGGGGGGGGGGGGTGGGGGGGGGGGGGTGGGGCGGTGTCAGCAAAGCAAAGTTTTCCCCGAGCGCGGTAATCAAGCAGTTTGTATAGTTGTAAGGGGTATTTGAGTATTTGGGCAGCATGTATGACATCGCCATGCGTTTGCATCTTTGTATTAAGGACAGCTGGAGACAGCTTGATAATTGCTTGATTGCTCGTTGCGAGGGAGTGGAAATCTGTGCTGGAACCCCCATTTCTATATTACTCAGTACTTGAAAAGTTTACTGGCATTCTGAAAATGTCACTTGCATTTTGCCAGTACGCCAACTTAAATTTTGAGCCTGCCTGGCGTCCCGATTGCCGGTATCTGCATGACTGAACGTGCAACTCGGTGATTGCCACCTGGCGTCCCGGTTTGCCGCTATCTGCATGACTGAAAGTGCAACACGGTGATTGCCACCTGTAGTCCCGATTGCGGTATCTGCTTGACTAAAAGTGCAACACGGTGATTGTCACCTGGCGTCCCGATTGCGGTATCTGCATGACTAAAAGTGCAACACGGTGATTATCACCTGGAGTCCCGATTGCCGGTATCTGCATGACTAAAAGTGCAACACGGTGATTGCCACTTGGAGTCCCGATTGTCGGTATTTGCATGACTGAACGTGCAACACGGTGATTGCCACCTGGCGTCCCGATTGCCGGTATCTGCATGACTAAAAGTTCAACACGGTGATTGCCACCTGTAGTCCCGATTGCGGTATCTGCTTGACTAAAAGTGCAACACGGTGATTGTCACCTGGCGTCCCGATTGCGGTATCTGCATGACTAAAAGTGCAACACGGTGATTATCACCTGGAGTCCCGATTGCCGGTATCTGCATGACTAAAAGTGCAACACGGTGATTGCCACTTGGAGTCCCGATTGCCGGTATTTGCATGACTGAACGTGCAACACGGTGATTATCACCTGGAGTCCCGATTGCCGGTATCTGCATGACTAAAAGTGCAACACGGTGATTGCCACTTGGAGTCCCGATTGTCGGTATTTGCATGACTGAACGTGCAACACGGTGATTGCCACCTGGCGTCCCGATTGCCGGTATCTGCATGACTAAAAGTGCAACACGGTGATTGCCACCTGTAGTCCCGATTGCGGTATCTGCTTGACTAAAAGTGCAACACGGTGATTGTCACCTGGCGTCCCGATTGCGGTATCTGCATGACTAAAAGTGCAACACGGTGATTATCACCTGGAGTCCCGATTGCCGGTATCTGCATGACTAAAAGTGCAACACGGTGATTGCCACTTGGAGTCCCGATTGCCGATATCTGCATGACTGAACGTGCAACACGGTGATTGCCACCTGGAGTCCCGATTGCCGGTATCTGCATGACTAAAAGTGCAACACGGTGATTGTCACCTGGCGTCCCGATTGCGGTATCTGCATGACTAAAAGTGCAACACGTTGATTGTCACCTGGAGTCCCGATTGCCGGTATCTGCATGACTAAAAGTGCAACACGGTGATTGTCACCTGGAGTCCCGATTGCCGGTATCTGCATGTTCAGCGACGATGAAGACTACTATCCGGTTCCGTCTGACTTTGCTTGATTATTTGTAAATGTTTTAACTATTAGGAGACAGAGGATTAAACTATTATTTCTGCTAAATTAATGAACTGGATTACAATAATATTTTTGTTATATTGATAAACCGGATTGACGAGTAGTATAGTAGTAAAGAAAGTGGTGTGTGAGTGTGTGTGTGGGGTGGGGGGTGGGGGGTGGGGGTGGGGGGTCAAAGTTTTCCCCGAGCGGGGTAATCAAGCAGTTTGTATAGGGGGGGGGGGGTGGTCAGCAAAGCAAAGTTTTTCCCGAGCGGGCTAATCAAGCAGTTTGTATAGGGGTGGGTGTGGGTGTGGGTGTTGCGTGGGGGGTGGTTGTGGTTGTGTGTGTGTGTGTGTGTGTGTGTGGGGGGGGGGGGTCAGCGAAGCAAAGTTTTTCCCGAGCGGGGTAATCAAGCAGTTTGTATGGGGGGGGGGGGGGGGGGTTCAGCAAAGCAAAGTTTTTTCCCGAGCGCGGTTATCAAGCAGTTTGTATAGTTGTAAGGGGTATTTGAGTATTTGGGCAGCATGTATGCCATCGCCATGCGTTTGCATCTTTGTATTAAGGACAGCTGGAGACAGCTTGATATTTGCTTGATTGCTCGTTGCGAGGGAGTGGAAATCTGTGCTGGAACCCCCATTTCTATACTACTCAGTACTTGAAAAGTTTACTGGCATTCTGAAAATGTCACTTGCATTTTGCCAGTACGCCAACTTAAATTTTGAGCCTGCCTGGCGTCCCGATTGCCGGTATCTGCATGACTGAACGCGCAACTCGGTGATTGCCACCTGGCGTCCCGATTGCCGGTATCTGCATGACTGAAAGTGCAACACGGTGATTGCCACCTGTAGTCCCGATTGCGGTATCTGCATGACTAAAAGTGCAACACGGTGATTGTCACCTGGAGTCCCGATTGCCGGTATCTGCCTGACTGAACGTGCAACACGGATGTAAACAACATTGACGTTTCAACAAACAACATGGTTTGGTAAGCATATCATTTTACATGTTTGCTATTTCGGGGATTCTTCAATTACCACACTACGAGAAAACGATTAATATATTTCAAAACATATAAATGGATATACACTTAATTAAATGATCTAGTGGACAGGTGGGTGGAGACAGAAGTAAGAACGGAGACGTGAGTTTTATATGGCATACTCTATTTTGTCAGGCTGGCAAATTACGACGCCATTTGTGTCTGTAGAGGATCTTACATGATGGCCTGTTTAATATTGAACTTATTATTACAATTATATGCCTATCAATTTATTCAACGCGTTTAATATGTTAAATATGCACGAATGTTAGATTGTATTGATCACAAATGCAAAATATGCTACTTAACGTACATAGAGCGTCGTCGTATGTGATTCAGTTTGATTGTTATACATGTATGTGTAATACAAAGATGCGCATTGATATACATATAATTATGTGTGTTTTTATACATAGATGCATATTGTTATACACATATGCATTGTTATATATACATATATATATATTGTTAAACATAGATGTGTATTGTTATACATAGATGCATATTGTTATACACATATGTATTGTTATATATACATATATGTGTAGTGTTATACATAGATGTGTATTGTTATACATAGATGTGTATTGTTATACTTATATGTGTATTGTTATACATAGATGTATAGTGTTATACATAGATGTGTAGTGTTATACATATATGTGTATTGTTATACATATATGTGTATTGTTATACATATATGTGTATTGTTATACATATGTGTGTATTTGTATACATATATGCATATAGTTATACATATATGTGCATTGTTAAACATAGGTGTGGCGCAGTCGGTAGCGCGGCGGATTTGTAACCGGATGCCCCGGGTTCAATCCTCCGTGCGTGCCACTGAGTTTCGTCGGTGTGTTCTTGGACAAGACACTTTCCCTTAGCCTCGTCCGTCGGATGGGGACGTAAACCGGGCGGTCCCATATATCGGTATATCCTCCGAGCACGTCAAAGAACCAGATTCCTATGTATCCTTCCCCTCTCTCTGGGGCGGCTCTAAATAACCTATACTGTGTTGATGAGCCGTTAAATAACATTCAAAGAAAAAGAAAGAAAGAAAGTGTTATACATAGATGCGTGTTGTTATACATATATGCGTATTGTTATACATAAATGTGTATTTGTATACACAGATGTGTATTTGTTTACATAGATGTGTATTGTTATACACAGATGCGTATTGTTATACGTAGATGTGTATCGCTTATGAATTCAGATTGAAATTCAGCAACCTGTTGATGATGTACAGTGGATAACATATGTACCTGTTGATGATGTACAGTGAATTACTTATGTACCTGTTGATGATGTATAGTGGATTATTATGTACCCGTTGATGATGTACAGTGGATTACATATGTACTTGTTGATGATGTACAGTGGATAACATATGTACCTGTTGATGATGTAAAGTGGATTACATATGTACCTGTATGTACCTGTTGATGATGTACAGTGGATTACTTATGTACCAGTTGATGATGTACAGTGGATTACATATGTACTTGTTGATGATGTACAGTGGATTACATATGTACCAGTTGATGATGTACAGTGGATTACGTATGTACCTGTTGATAATGTAGAGTGGATTACATATGTACCCTGACATTAATATTTCTAAGCTTCAAACAAAAACATATTGTATATGACCCATAGTGTTGAAGCAAAATATATAAATACATAATTATACAAACTCGCATGTCTGCTCATGCATGTACGTCGCGAATACCTACCTGCCTCGAGACATGTTTTACGTATGTGTTCACATTAACATAAAAGTGCATATCCTGTATTTCATTATTTCATTCATGCGTCGTTGTGTTTTACACTGTCGCAAATATAAAGGTACTGGATGCGAGGTATTACGGTGTCAAGCCAAATCCGAATAAAACCACCGTAATGTGTTTCAGTTTCAAAATGCATACGCACTAAAGTAGGCCAAAATGATCCGTACGAATTAATTATTGTAAAATGAAATAATTTGGTATGGAATACTAGGCGTCTCGACTAGTTTCTGTTGTATAATTAATAATAGTGCTCATCAACAGAGTATTATTATATTGGTGCTTATGTTGGAAGGTTGAGTAAATAATAGGGAACACTTTTATTTTGTGATGTACTATTTTTTTAGCAAATGTCCAGATATGATATTATATAAATAAAATAAAATTCAACAACAGCATGTTAATTATATGCATATTTAATTCATCGACGTTTCGGCGCAATTTTATATTTAAGATGAATATAAACATTGATATGATATTGACAATACATGACTCGTAAAACTGAGAATACGAAAAGGTTGATTTTTTAAAGAAAATGTTCTCTTTAAGAGATAAATGAGATAGTTCGGTATCTCTCAGATTCGTACGAATTTTATATGAAAACTTGGAAACAGGTTATTAAGGCTTTTAGAGGTGCTGCAACGATACACTCTGTTCCTGATATATCGTGGTACTCTCTTCGAGGTTTACCACCACTAATTACATGTAAACCTCCTAAGTGTAGTCGAATGTAGTTCCTATAATAAAAAGTAATCCCTCCTTTTTTGATGGAAATGGGCATTATAAGTAGGGGAGAACTGCTCATTTCTATTCGATTTTATGGTTGTATATATAAGAAGCGTATTCATAGGTTTTACTGGATCACTGATGAACATTTTCGAAATTTCGACTCTATGCTTACACTTCGTGAACAATGAAAACAGTCAATGAAAAAAGCTGTACCCTTGACCCGTTTAGTAAACAAACAATAACTTTCTTACATGTCTTGTGACCCCACCTTTGCTGGTGATTTTTTTTCAAGAGGAAAATTAGTTTTCTATATGAACATTACACTGCTGCATTATCCATACTTGAGTTGAATTTGCAGCAAATCATTACTATGTGACACTTTAACATTGGTGTCTATGGGGAAAATAATTAGTGGTTTCACACCTTTGACAGAGCAGTGACATGTATCGCATCATGGGGTCTGTATCGCATCACAGTATAAACAGATACACTGACAATGCACAATTTATATCACACATTCTAAGGCTAAAATAAGAGTGAGTTGTCTTCCTTGATAAAATAATGTTTAAGAAAAAGTTCATAGCTTTAAAGTAATTTGCTTGATATTATATACAAATATGCTCATATTGAACCCGTACATACTTGATGTTATATACAAATATGCACATACTGAACCCTTACATACTTGTGTCATATACAAATATGCACAACATACTGAACCCTTACATACTTGATGTTATATACAAATATGCACATACTGAACCCTTACATACTTGATGTTATATACAAATATTCACATACTGAACCCTTACATACTTGATGTTATATACAAATATGCACATACTGAACCCTTACATACTTGATATTATATACAAATATGCACATACTGAACCCTTACATACTTGATATTATATACAAATATGCACATGCTGAACCCTTACATACTTGATATTATATACAAATATGCACATACTGAACCCTTACATACTTGATATTATATACACATATGCACATACTGAACCCTTACATACTTGATATTATATACAAATATGCACATACTGAACCCTTACATACTTATAATTGATATTATATACAAATATGCACATGCTGAACCATTACATACTTGATATTATATACAAATATGCACATACTGAACCCTTACATACTTGATATTATATACAAATATGCACATATTGAACCTTTACATACTTGATATTATATACAAATATGCACATGCTGAACCCTTACATACTTGATATTAAATATGCACATCCTGAACCCTTACATACTTGATATTATATACAAATATGCACATGCTGAACCCTTACATACTTGATATTATATACAAATATGCACATGCTGAACCCTTACATGCTTGATATTATATACAAATATGTACATGCTGAACCCTTACATGCTTGATATATACAAATATGCACATACTGAACCCTTACATGCTTGATATTATATACAAATATGCACATGCTGAAACCTTACATGCTTGATATTATATACAAATATGCACATACTGAACCCTTACATACTTGATATTATATACAAATATGCACATACTGAACCCTTACATACTTGATATTATATACAAATATGCACATACTGAACCCTTACATGCTTGCTATTATATACAAATATGCACATACTGAACCCTTACATGCTTGATATTATATACAAATATGCACATGCTGAACCCTTACATGCTTGATATTATATACAAATATGCACACACTGAATCCTTACATGCTTGATATTATATACAAATATGCACATACTGAAACCTTACATGCTTGATATTATATACAAATATGCACATGCTGAACCCTTACATGCTTGATATTATATACAAATATGCACATGCTGAAACCTTACATGCTTGATATTATATACAAATATGCACATACTGAACCCTTACATGCTTGATATTATATACAAATATGCACATACTGAACCCTTACATACTTGATGTTATATACAAATATGCACATACTGAACCCTTACATACTTGATATTATATACAAATATGCACATACTTAACCCTTACATACGTGATATTATATACAAATATGCACATACTGAACCCTTACATGCTTGATGTTATATACAAATATGCACATACTGAACCCTTACATGCTTGATGTTATATACAAATATGCAAATACTGAACCCTTACATACTTAATGTTGTATACAAATATTCACATACTGAACCCTTACATACTTAATGTTGTATACAAATATTCACATACTGAACCCTTACATACTTGATATTATATACAAATATGCACATACTGAACCCTTACATACTTGATATATATACAAATAAGCACATACTGAACCCTTACATACTTGATGTTATATACAAATATGCACATGCTGAACCATTACATACTTGGTGTTAAATACAAAAATGCACATTCTGAACCCTTACATACTTGATGTTATATACAAATATGCACATACTGAACCGTTACATACTTGATGTTATATACAAATATGCACATACTGAACCCTTACATACTTGGTGTTATATACAAATATGCACATACTGAACCCTTACATACTTGATGTTATATACAAATATGTACATACTGAACCCTTACATACTTGGTGTTATATGCAAATATGCACATGCTGAACCCTTACATACTTGATATTATATACAAATATGCACATGCTGAACCCTTACATACATATTGCCTGGTCCCTAATGTGACTTGGTGGGGTATCATGCGATGTGGCAGCACAATAACTATTTCCTGGTCCCTAATGTGACTGGGTGGGGTATCATGCGATGTGGCAGCACAATACATATTGCCTGGTCCCTAATGTGACTGGGTGGGGTATCATGCGATGTGGCAGCCTTGTCCCTAATGTGACTGGGTGGGGTATCGTACGATGTGGCAGCATAATACATATTGCCTGGTCCCTAATGTGACTGGGTGGGGTATCGTACGATGTGGCAGCACAATACATATTGCCTGGTCCCTAATGTGACTGGGTGGGGTATCATACGATGTGGCAGCACAATACATATTGCCTGGTTCCTAATATGACTGGGTGGGGTATCATGCGATGTGGCAGCCTTGTCCCTAATGTGACTGGGTGGGGTATCGTACGATGTGGCAGCACAATACATATTGCCTGGTCCCTAAGGTGACTAGGTGGCGTATCATGCGATGTGGCAGCCTTGTCCCTAATGTGCCTGGGTGGGGTATCGTACGATGTGGCAGCACAATACATATTGCCTGGTCCCTAATGTGACTGGGTGGGGTATCATGCGATGTGGCAGTACAATACATATGGCCTGGTCCCTAATGTGACTGGGTGGGGTATCATGCGATGTGGCAGCACAATACAGTTGAGCATTGAGCTCACTGCTACAAGTAGACAGTACACACAAAGTACAACTCCGTTGTGGTATGGTATGACAGACAGATTGTTAAAAGCGACGTTAACCCTATAGAAACTTATACTCATATTTGCATACATAAACATATAACTTGTTGAATGTGTTATGGCGTTTTGTCACATTTATCGCGAATGTTGAATATAGAAGAAGAAGAAGCACTGTATTTCAAAATCAGTAAGCCATAGGCCCATTCAAAAATAAACACAGTTATACTGTTTACTTCTTTTTAGGGAAGAAAAACAGAAAAACAAAAAATGCGACACACATGAACATGTCAGAATTTCCATTTAAAATTTCACGGAGAAGGTGGCTAAACATAATATATAGAGAATAATCAACAGTGTCAGTGTGATACGAAAAATATGAGTTTTTTAACCGAATTACAACGTATTCGAGTGGCATATTTTTTGTATCACATCGAAATTGTTGATTATTCTATTTATTATATATCTAAGAGTGATTTTTTAAGGATATTTAAGACATATACTTGAAAGCAATAGCAATCTACAGTACCATTAAATACAAAAATGGTAAAAAAGTAGTTCCGGCAAAGTGATCTCGTCACACCAGTGACGATATAGAAAAATTATATCGTCACTGGTGTGACGATATCACTTTTGTCTGATACTAAAAATATGTCACTCAGAAATCCTTATAAATCACTGATAGGTATATAATAATAAATATATCAATGCTATGATTGTTGTGTTATAATAATCACGTCCATGTCATGAACATATACATTCATTTCAAACACAATCTTGCAATTTATAAACGTGACAAACCAACACACAAATATACATGACTATGTGAAAAGAAATTTTTTAGTACAGTTTACACAAAACATTACAACTGAGAAGGAGGAAATGAGACATGGAATTACAATTACATCAGATCAATTCATTAGCGTTTTTCCGTATTTCAAATGCTTTAAAAATATACAAACATAATTTTTAATTTCTTTTTAATTTTTGCTGTTAAAAAGTTATTTTAATTTGAACATACTCGGTCGATTCCAAAAACACTTTTTAATATACATTTTTCGGATGTCTTTAAACAGATTTCAATCTAAAACAAAATGAAACTCGTCTTCATGTGTGTTGCAAATTGTATATTTTCTGTATTTTAATGGTATACTTCTAGATTTGTATTGTCCTTTTTTTGAAGTGCATGCCTGACGTTCATTTCTATTTGATTAATTTATATTTTAGATGACCTGTAGGTTGCAATAAGTACCGCTGTATACTACGTTCTTCAACAAACATGGCGCCGCCTTCTCTGAACTCCCGCTTGTTGGCACTGGCGGCTTTAAGCACGGGGTTCAGCATGATCAGTTCAGCGTTTGGCTTCTACTACGTCAAAGTATTTCTTAACATATACCACATCAAAGAAAACTGGTTTCAGGCGGCACAGACGCTCTTCATGGTGTGGAACGCTATCAATGACCCACTGTTTGCATATTTGCAAGACCGTGCACACTTTAGATTTACACGAACGCGGCGAGAAAGCGTTCTCTACGCAGCTCCATTTTTCGCTTTGTCATTCCTAGTTCCCTGGTTTCCGTGGGGAGACGTAGAAACAATGGCTCCCTGGGTAACCGGGATCCATCTTATTACCGCTCTATGCTTCTGGGATACGATGTTTACCTTCGTGGGGTTAGCAGCATGTGCATTGTTCACTGAAATTGCGGTGGAAAATGAGGACAGATTTAGATCGATTCGTTACTCTCAGATCGGAAGTTTAATCGGTTCATTATCTATATTTACTCTGCAGTATGTGTCTGGTCAGCTTGAAAACTTTGCAATTTTCCAAACAACTTGTGTGATTATTGCAGTGATAAGCTGTCTCTTGATGAGATACTGTGGAAAACACGCGCACACCGAAAGAGATCTATCAGACCAGAAAGACGAGGACAACGGGAAAAATCGCACCGAAAAGTCGCTACAAGGCTCATATATCACAATCACCAAACAAATTCTCTTTAACCGGGATTTTGTGGCATTTGTCATTATGAACTTTTTTCAAGAATTCCACAAAACTTTCATCGTTAATTTTTTCGCCATATTTTGTGATCAGTTAATAACTAAAGGAACTATTCCGGACATTGTTAGGAGCGTATTCTATGGAGGAAGTCCCTTGATGGCTAAGGTATTTTCCCTTTTAGTAATTATTTATGCATGCTTTTAACCTTCAGTTCTAGTATTTTAACTGATGTGCATTAAAATTGAGATAACCATACTTTTAAATCTGGGACTTTGTGTGGTTGGTTTAAACGAAATTCTCTCACCGTAAGACCACTCACATACCGTCGCAGATGGAAAATCTTAGCATAGTTATCCCTTAAATGCTAAACTTTATATACACTACAACAATTTGCTGTGTGACGCGTTTTAGTAGCATTAGCGACGACCATTATTGCACGTTGCAGCATTTTGGCCAAAATCGGATAACTATTACATAATCTGAGGAAAGCATGAAAACCTTCACGTGGGAATTTTTTTTTTATTGCTTATGGGGATTTGTCTATTTGTTATATTTGATACAATGCAAACTGATTTGGCAACCACGGCAATAACGTGACATAATATCTAATCGATGAGTGTTCATCCAAATTTGAAGGAAAAAACACCTGCGGATAAAAAAAAATTGCATGCCCTATAGTTGGTTGTTTGCGGCGACACTGCGTAAACAGAAGGACATACGATTATACTCATTAAAGCTTACTATTGCAACTGCCATCCGTATGTTTCCTTTATTCCAACGCGAAGTTTAGATTTGGGAGATAGAGTTTGGTTTGGCTTTAATATGTGTTAATGCGTCATTTGCGGTTTGAATATTGTATCGTCTGTTTGCCAATTTTGCCAAATCCAAACATACGCGTTTTAAATAAAAAATATTTTAAAATAAATATAGCTCGGTAGAAGAATACATTACAAAAGCAACTGTTGCGGTTGTATAGAATCTCCTTCCGTAATCGTAACTGGTATCGACCGATTTTCCCGAGTTGTAATATTCATTTCGACGAGGGTTCTTTGACGGGGTTAGTAGATAACAGACAGACGTATGTAACGGGTCTGACCTGTTAGCTAGGCCACTATATTACAGGATTGTAGTTAGGTTGTCCCAGGTTATATTCACTGCTCGTTTGTTTATTTTAACAGCCAAGTTACATTTGGCACCCAACGTCGAATGTGAATTATATTTTATAGGTTACTGCATCATGTATACTTTCATTTTCATGTGAATGTTTTTGTTTTCAGTTTCTCATTATATTTGGGACACCGTTGGTTAGCAAGTACGGTTACTTTAATGTAATCCGATTTAATTTTGTTGTGAAGATTGTTGCTGGCCTTACCTTTTTCATCGTGGGACCAATCAGCCACTGGCTGCTTATGTTCTTCTTATTTATCGACCGGTAGGTAATCCCGTATTAACTTTTCGTATGTCTCTTTAAATGATATGTATATGTGTTTATGTAGTAGTCAATATGCACGCATTCAACTGTAGATGTTTATGCATCTGTTTAAGGCTAATTTTAGTGTTTGCGTGCGACCAGGTTATCGGTCTCCCACCACCAGCCGAGAAAATGGTACGCAAATCTTGCGCTAATTCATCTCTCACAAGCAGCTCGACAATTTCAATCCGTCTCTCACGAGTAACGTAGACAGTGGTGTGAAAGACCTGTTAAACCGCCACTCCCCAGCAGTCTTAGCAGTGTTACTACACGCGTTCATCTGTCTCCCAAACAGCAACATCGATATGCGTTTACCGGTATCTCACCAACAAAATTTGGAGAGGTACAAAATACCTTGCGTGAGCCCGTTCCTATTCATTAGCCCACGCAGTCGTGGGGATAGGTGGGTCAAAGATCAAATCTGGTGTTTGCTCGTGTCCACTCTATAATTTGTGATCTTAAGGAGGGATTTTGATGATGATTTACAGAAAAGTTCAAACCAGACGAATGCTCGCGAAGAAGGGTCCCTTACATCGAGGTCAATGTGGATATGTTCATGTCCGATCTGATTTTTGAACTAGTGATAAATGTTTGATGGATATAATGATGGCCATTTTAACCAGTGGAGAAATTGGCTATATTATATGTACAGAGAGGTTACTGTGGATAATACAGTGTGTTGCAAACAAATCCATATTATGAGCCCGGGTTCGGATAACCGTAAGTAAAGGTCAGTGTAAAGCGAGCTTTTTTCCTAAAAATAATAGGTTGCGAACCGGTCGTTATCATGAGCTTAAGTTCAATTAAGCATTCGCGAAGGTCAAGGTGAAGTTTTTATTGTGTTTCCCGTATGTTAACGGGTATTCTTGAATTGTATGTCATCTACTAGCAAACACGTGTCCGCGATCATCGGACTGGGCCGACACTATTGTCAATGGTCCACCACACTGTCTCGTTGTTGTTTTTCTGGAACTAAGCGTATATGAGAAAGCTATTCTTACACTATAACGCTTCAAGTTATTTGTCATCATGTAGCAATGATATTTTGTTGTTGGAATATTTTTTCGCAGCTATATTTTCAAATGAGGCGATAGACACGCATAAACGTGTTCAGTAGAAAAGACCACTTTAACTAACAACCATAAGTTAAACACATCTCTGTTAGTGTCATGATTGAACCTTGGCAGCACTAAACAAACTATTGAAAAATATCTTGTAAATCACACAGTAAGTCTAATTGTAAAGCATATCATTTAATTGTAAAATAAAACATAATTATTATATAATATATAAAACCAAATAAAATCATTCCAGGTAAAAATCTAATTTCTCACAATATTACAATGAAACAAACTTTGAATTTTTTTTATTTAAATATTCATTACATTATTTAGCACATTTTTAAACATTTATGTTATAATGCTCAGTTTATTTCTATCTTCAGCGTTGTTGAGAGTGCTGTATTCTCCCTATTCAGCTTGCCCCTTTCCGACATTGCCGACAGTGATACAGTCAGATACAAACGACGGTAATGTATACAGTTTCATTCTAAAGTTATATTGACCAAGCAAATGATATTTTTTAACGCTGACGTTGACAAATCTAACGGTTGTTAGTTGTATAAACAGTATATAAGTCTACCGATCCTCTGTCTCTGAGGTCATCAGCAAGGTGCCGGCCATAAACGAGTGCTTCACCGACCCTCTGTGAGGTTATCAGCAAGATGCCGGCTATCAACGAGTCCTTCAATCCCATTACCCAGAACACTCTCTAAATGGTGATTCGGTAGTGATGATCAGTCACTACCCCTAAGTGCAGTCCTTCAATCCCATTATCCAGAACACTCTCTAAAGGGTGATTCGGTAGTGGTGATAGTCACTACCTCTCAGTGGAGTGCTTCAATCCCATTACCCAGAACATTCTCTAAATGGTGATTCGGTAGTGGTGATCAGTCACTACCTCTCAGTGGAGTGCTTCAATCCCATTACCCAGAATATTTTCTAAATGGTGATACGGTAGTGATGATCAGTCACTTCGGTAGTGATGATCAGTCACTAACCCTCAGTGGAGTGCTTCAATCCCATTACCCAGAACACTCTCTAAATGGTGATTCGGTAGTGGTGATCAGTCACTACCTCTCAGTGGAGTGCTTCAATCCCATTACCCAGAACATTCTATAAATGGTGATACGGTAGTGATGATCAGTCACTTCGGTAGTGATGATCAGTCACTAACCCTCATTGGAGTGCTTCAATCCCATTACCCAGAACACTCTCTAAATGGTGATTCGGTAGTGGTGATCAGTCACTACCCCTCAGTGGATGGCTTCCAGATCTGCTTTCGTTTGCTCCAGAGTCAGCTGGGTCGCCTTTCTGCTATCTTTCCTAGCCTCATAACTGCGGCTTTCCTCTCTCTTCCGACAAAACCAAGGAAATAAACAGTGGCCACACTGACTATGCAGTGAAGCCCCGACAGCCAACATCTACAGGGTAATGCCATGCATGTCATACACGATACTAGCAGAGCAGTTATAGTTCTGTGTGCTTTAACCTCCTTCAACGGCACTGTTAGTTCAACCATGACGAGGCGTTTAGTCTTTGCCGACCTTAGCACTACATCGGGACTGAGTGCGGTTTGGACTACTGCGGAGAATACACGTTTGCTGTCCAGGTCAGCTCTCATATCCCAATATTGTGCTTGTGGTTATATCTCACCAGTCTGTTTCACTGACAGTGCCTTCTCCCCAGTGAAAGTGTGGCATGCTGTTACATTTGCACTTTTCCTTTCCTGTCTCTTGTGGAGTACATTGCTATGTTGCAACTGGTGGCATCCTTTTGCTAAGGCAATGTGACATAACGAAAGGATATGCAAAATAAATGATATTCCCATTTGCTCACATAGTGGGCACACGGGATCGTCATCAAGCTTCCATCGGTAGAGATATGATTGTGATGACAGTAAGTCATATACTGGTTGAAGTATGAATTACAAGCACAGTGGTTCATACGTATATATGTCACTTAAGGATAGTTTTCTATCTGGAAGAGTCCATCTTGTCCAAGGTCTCTGAAGACCTAAATGTACTGCCGTCGTTTCTTGGCTTTCTCTTTAACACGTATAGCATTGTCTTGAAGCAATTCTCGGCACTGCCGTGGATCGACGGTCTTCCACCGGATATGGTTTGTGTTGCCGAATCCCGGAGGTATTTGTTGAAGGTCCTTTCAAACCCTACATCAGCTGTTTGCTGGAAGGCGTATTACACTTGCTGTTTTGGGCCGCTGTTTTCCCATTATGCATCTTTTATGAAGATAGCAGATAAATACCCAGAAATGTATACTAATTTACATATTAACAATCTACTTCATGTCCACAGTATTAACATATTTAACCTTTGATCATTTTGTCTGTTTAGATAAAAATTCTAACATTGGTTTTTAGCTCTACTGATCAGAGATCAGCAGAGCTTATGCCGTGGTGCGGCGTCCGTCGTCCGTCCGTCTGTCCGTCTGTCCGTAAACTTTTATTTGTAGCGACTTCTCCTCTGAAACTACTGGATGGATATTCATGAAACTTTACAGAAATGTTGCCCATAAAGGCTAGTTGATCCTAGTAAAAATTCATGTTGATGTGAAATCCAAGATGGCCGCCAAAGCTAAAAATAAAGTTTTAAAATACAAGTTTGTAGTGACTTCTTCTTGAAAACTATAAATGATATTGATATGGGACATTTTTCTAAAATGATCAGCATGACATGATGTTGATCCTAGTCAAAAATCGTTTTGATTCAACGTTAAACATGGCTGCCAGCGGCCATCTTTGTTTACATAGAGTTATATAGTAAAAACTTGTAGCGACTACTTCTCTGAAACTACTTGGCGGATTGTCATGAAACTTTACAGGAATGTTGCTCTTGATGTCTAACTGATCCTAGAAAAATTTCAGGTCGGCCGGAAATTTAAGATGGCCACCACAGCTAAAAATTGATTTTTAAAATATAAGTTTGTAGCGACTACTTCTTGAAAACTATAAGTGGTATTGATATGGGACTTTTTCTAAAATGATCAGCATGACATGATGTAGATCCTTGTGGAAAATTATTTTGATTCGACGTTAAACATGGCTGCCAGCGGCCATTTTTGTTTACATAGAGTTATATAATGAAAACTTGTAGCGACTACTTCTCTGAAACTACTTGACGGATTTTCATGAAACTTCACAGGAATGTTGCTCTTAATGTCTTATTGATCTTAGCAAAATTTCAGGTCGGCCGGAAATTCAAGATGGCCGCCACGGTTAAAAATAGATTTTCAAAAAACAAGTCTGTAGCGACTACTTCCTGAAATCAAAATCAATCAGTAGAGCTTCAAGGTCATTGACCTCTTGTTATTAATATGAACCTTAAGATTGTATTGATGACAGGGGCAACAATCATTAGGTTTATCAAGAAATGATTTCAAATCGCCATTTGATAGGAGAACTAAATCGTCTGCACAATAAGCATAAGTAAGTACTAAGCTGCAAAGTAAAACTGGATCGCAAGACGAGTCAAATATACAAGAAGAGTAAGTATTAGAACGAGAAAAAAGGTACGACTAAAACACATTTGTTTACGCCTGTTAAGGTACAGATCGAGGGCTTTGGATACCAACTTTGTCTGAACATAATTTGTATACGTATTCTGTAGACCATTTAAACACCTTGCATTTATTGTAGATATTTCAGTTTGTGAAAAAGGGTATATATTTCATAGTGCCTATTAGGTTCCGTTCCCTGCCTCTCCAAGACCAGAGTAAATGGAGTGTCTACAATAGAATTTGCAGCAACTATGCAGTTCTGCAGGTGAGAAGGTTCTAGGCCAGTTCTCCATATTTTTTCTCGATGTTCATGGAGGATGAGCCTGGCATGTTCATTCCTGTTAGACGCCATGTAACGTAGGTGCGCCTTAAAACCCAATTCAATACAATTCCCCAAGACCTTTAAACATAGCTTAAAGGGAGATAGCTTAAAGAGATATAGCTTAAAGGAAGATAGCTTAAAGGGAGATAGCTTACAGATAGCTTAAAGGGAGATAGCTTAAAGGGAGATAGCATAGCTTAAAGTGAGATAGCTTAAAGTGAGATAGCTTAAAGGAAGATAGCTTAAATGGAGATAGCTTAAAGGGAGATAGCTTAAAGGGAGATAGCATAGCTTAAAGTGAGATAGCTTAAAGGAAGATAGCTTAAAGGGTGATAGCTTAAAGGGAGATAGATTAAAGAAAGATAGCTTAAGGGTGATAGCTTAAAGGGAGATAGCTTAAAGGAAGATAGCTTAAAGGGTAATAGCTTAAAGGAAGACAGATTAAAGGAAGATAGATTAAAGGGAGATAGATTAAAGGAAGATAGCTTAAAGGGAGAATAGCTTAAATGGACAATAGCTTAAAGGAATATAGCTTAAAGGGAGATAGCTTAAAGGGAGATAGATTCAAGGGAGAATAGCTTAAAGGAAGATATATTAAAGGAAGATAGATTAAAGGGAGATAGATTAAAGGAATATAGCTTAAAGGGAGATAGCTGAAAGTAAGATAGCTTAAAGGGAGAATAGCTTAAAGGAAGATAGATTAAAGGACGATATCTTAAAGGAATATAGCTTAAAGGATGATAGCTTAAAGGCAGATAGCTTAAAGGCAGATAACTTAAAGGGAGATAGCTTAAAGGGATATAACTTAAAGGAAGATAGCTTAAAGGGAGATAGCTTAAAGGAAGATAGATTAAAGGGAGATAGCTTAAAGGAAGATAGCTTAAAGGGTGATAGCTTAAAGGAAGATAGCTTAAAGGGAGATAGCTTAAAGGAAGATATCTTAAAGGGAGATAGTTAAGAGGCAGATAGCTTAAAGGAAGATAGTTTGAAGGGAGATAGCTTAAAGGAAGATAGCTTAAAGGGAGAATAGCTTAAAGGGTCAATAGCTTAAAAGGAGATAGCTTAAAGTAAGATAGCTTAAAGGGAGATAGCTTAAAGGAAGATAGCTTAAAGGAAGATAGCTTAAAGGATGATAACTTAAAGGCAGATAGCTTAAAGGCAGATAACTTAAAGGGAGATAGCTTAAAGGGATATGACTTAAAGGAAGATAGCTTAAAGGGAGATAGCTTAAAGGAAGATAGATTAAAGGGAGATAGCTTAAAGGAAGATAGCTTAAAGGGTGATAGCTTAAAGGAAGATAGCTTAAAGGGAGATAGCTTAAAGGAAGATATCTTAAAGGGAGATAGTTAAGAGGCAGATAGCTTAAAGGAAGATAGTTTGAAGGGAGATAGCTTAAAGGAAGATAGCTTAAAGGGAGAATAGCTTAAAGGGTCAATAGCTTAAAAGGAGATAGCTTAAAGTAAGATAGCTTAAAGGGAGATAGCTTAAAGGGAGATAGCTGAAAGGAAGATAGCTTAAAGGGAGAATAGCTTAAAGGAGATAGCTTAAAGGAAGATAGCTTAAAGGGAGATAGCTTAAAGAAAGATAGCTTAAAGGAAGATAGCTTAAAGGGAGAATAGCTAAAATGGAGATAGCTTAAAGGGATATTAGCTTAAAAGAAGATAGCTGAAAGGGAGGAAAGCTTAAAGGGATATAGCTTAAAGGGAGAATGGCTTAAAGGAAGATAGCTTAAAGGGAGATTGCTTAAAGAGAGATATCTTACAGGAAGATAGCTTAAAGGGAATATAGCTTAAAGGGAGATACCTTGAAGGAAGAATAGTTTAAAGGAAGATAGTTGAAAGGAAGATAGCTTAAAGGCAGATAGCTTTAAAGAAGATAGCTTAAAGGGAGATAGCTTAAAGGAAGATAGCTTAAAGGGAGATAGCTTAAAGAGAGATAGCTTAAAGGAAGATAGCTTAAAGGGAATATAGCTTAAAGGGAGATAGCTTAAAGGAAGAATAGCTTAAAGGAATATAGCTTAAAAGGAGATAGCTTAAAGGGAGAATAGCTTAAAGGGAGATAGCCTAAATGAAGATAGCTTAAAGGGAGATAGCTTAAAGGGAAAATAGCTTAAAAGGAGATAATTTAAAGGGAGAATAGCTTAAAGGGAGATAGCTTAAAGGGAGAATAGCTTAAAGGGAGATAGCTTAAAGGGAGATAGCTTAAAGGAAGATAGCTTAAAGGGAATGTAGCCACACAGTCCAATCGTTAGTATTTAGAGTTGAAAAATTCTGACAGAATTACTCAAATATTCATACAGTTGCTGTACTTTCTTCTACTATTTATCAGTGAATTATCATACTCATAAATATTCTATAAATGGTCATTTAGAACTATGATGACATAGCTCTCAAAATGGCGGCTTCCTTATCCGTTTCTACAAACCTTCAAATGTCATACCTTCTTTGTTTATCATCCGATTTTGACAGTTTACACCCTTTTCCAAGCTTTACAGAACTCTCAAGAATACAGATTATTTGGCTGTGTCGCTACATTGCCTTTAAACATTACATGTAAGGCTTCCTCAGTAAACCATCTTTACCAGTACCATTGCATAGCATATACTGCTTAAAGTACGTCATCTGAAGTTGTTATTGTTAACTTAATTCTGGCTCATTTGTATCATAATTACAAATTCCATTTTTTAAAAGACTTAAAGCAACTCGTCATATTATGAATGAGCCACATAGGACGGCGATTTCGTACACGTTGACGATACGGTCGCAAACATGTGAACGATCTTCTGACTTTTTGTTTTTGATGTTTTCAGTCACCCAGTGACGTCGATGATATACGGTACGAACGCACTTGTGGTCAAGCCTGCAATTTCTCTATCACCGATGTTTGTGGTCGCCATCTTGAATAGTTATGGTTATGAGCAGATGAAAGATCATAAATTAGACCCCAGCCAGATTGGAGCGTTAAACAGTGTGATGTTCTCGTTGGTCTGTTTATATCCCGTGATTATCGGCAGCATACAGCTGGTGGCCTGGTCCTTTTACACAATACGACATAAAAAGAACATTGATACGACCTTTGAGGTTACAGGCGAAAATGAACCGCCATAGCATTTATTCGGTTATGGGAGCTATTGATTTAAAAAAGTTTTTATAGTTTTTTTCTTCAATTTAACACGTTTGCATGCACATCTGAGACGAAGTCTCACATGTAACTCTTTGTCAGTCTACTATTGACTCAAACCAATGTTATTTGATTTCGAAAAACGTCATGTTGAGATAATTGATGGTTTAAAATAACTTAATTAACACGTTTTCGTCTTAAAATATTTCAGAAGACACCTTCATTTGATCGCAAATTGCATTTTTTTGACAAAATTACGGTATCAAATATTGAGCGGCGGGCTGTGGGGCGGGTCTTGGGGTTAGAGGGCATGCTTTCTGGAAATCCTTTGTTCCCTACATGGTATAACTATATGGTAAACTCTAGTGCATTTTCAGAATATTTTAATTGGTGAACAACCGTAGACCCGCTGCACACCCCGTAAAATACGGCAATCAGAGGTTAATACTATGTTTACCATACATTTTTAGTGGCAGAGGAGAGAGCACCGGGTCCGCCTTTGTTATGTGGGTATAACCTAATAATTACTGAATGCTGTTAAACGGCTCGGTTCATCAACATATTATCTATAGCAGCTCCAGAGAGAGGTGAAATATACAAAATAGTCCGGGAACCCTGCCCTACTCTTAATAACGAATATATTCGAGTGAAAGATACAAAATAGTCCGGGAACCCTGCCCTGCTCTTAATAACGAATATATTCGTATGGTGCATTTACGTGCTCGGAGAATACACTTAAATACACAGGACAGCCCGGTTTACGTCCTCATCCTAAGGATGAGGCAAATGGAAAGTGTCTTGCTCAAGAATATACCGACACAAGTATGTGGCGCAGGTAAGGCTTGGAACTCGGTTCCTCCAGATTTTCAGTCCACCGAGCTAACCACTGGGCCAAGCCTGCCCCTTTGTAAAGTTTAAAGCGACGTAAATGTTTTCAGTGAAACATTTTAATGAATGTAGGAAAACAGAAGGTAACCCGGTCCAAAAGTCAACCCCTTGCGCAATAGGTAACCCTTTCTGCCCAAAATGTAACCCCGACCTATCCAAAGAGTACGTTGCACGGTGAATGTTTAAAATGGCGGACGTGTACAGCTGTATTATTATACATAAAACCAAATTCGCTTCAAAAATACGCATTCTTTTGGACGCCTTTTAGAAAAAGGTTATATACGTCGACTTATTGCCCATATCAAATTAAAAAGATGACTTCTTATGTATTAATGTCTATATTGCCGTCAAAAAATAGTCGATTATAGTGATAATGCACATAAACAATAATTTCCAGAAATAAAATTCAATATGGTGGCAATTTTTTTATGACTTGCAAGGAATGTTAGTAGTAATAAGCCTCAACATGACGAGGCCGATATACGTTTCCGTATTAGAGAATGTCTCACAATCTTCATTGTTGTCATTACAGTTTGTTTTAATATATGTCCGCTTTTTATCGTCAGAATTTATTTCATGAACTATCTTGCCAACTTATCATTGTTAAAGATATCTAATAAATATATATTACAGTTTTTAATTTATGTGTTTTTGCTATAGTTCTGTTCCAAGTGTTAGAATTTTAAATCACCACGCTTTAATATTGTGTAAAAAGCTGTATTAATGTTGAATATTTTTTCTAAATTCATCGAAAGAGTGGACATACCATTTCCATACCATTTCAATAAGATTTTTGAAAAAAGATGTGTTTGTCTTTGCACTGTTTATAAAATATCATTTAATATTGTCGTGCATTTTTGGATTATACATAATATCGTCAGCGGTTGTGGGAGGTTAAGATGAATTGTGCTGCTTCTGATAACGAATTCCGAGAAAATATATCTCATCTTTTCTATGAAAACGTTTTGGTTTAAACTAAAAGAATTTTAGAAACTAAATGCAACACAGTTCAAATATTCTCTTTTATTATTTATATTTTTTAGATACAAGAACAACTATTAAAGATGTGTTAAAATACTATTAACTTGCTATAAGTTTTTATTTTTTAGAGAGAAAAAGCAACAATAAATTACTTAATATTCAAACCTTCATTTTGAAATTATATAAACGGATATAATCTACAATAAATCCGCCATTAAAGGATGTAGTATTAAAACGTCAAATTGTTACTTTTTTGTTCTCTATTTTGGCCCCTTGGCCTTTTTTCAAGGGAAAAATATTTCACGAAACAGTAATGTCACGTTCATTTTGCGTATAAGTGACGGCTGACAGTAATGTCACGTCCAGTTTGCGTATAAGTGACGGCTGACTTATGTCACGTCCAGTTTGCGTGTAAGCGACGGCTGACTGTAATGTCAAGTCCATTTTGCGTGTAAGCGACGGCTGACAGTAATGACACGTCCATTTTGCGTATAAGCGACGTCTGAGTGATAAAATCCATCGCTTTTTCGCAAAATGGACTTGACATTACTGTACCGTGAAATCTTAGAATGTAACACCTATTATTATTCATATAATGTTGGTATTTTGTAATATGGTCGAAAAATAAAGATTATATACTATAAAAATAACGTCTAGTCAACTTAATTACCTGAATCAGGTTTCAGTTTATTTTAGGTGTGTTGTTCTTTTCAGCGCCAATGTTCAAAGCAAACATCTACTTTATACCCACAAAGGCTAATAAAGGTTCAAAGGTTGAAGATGTCGTAAACATGATGAGCTTTTAATAGAAATACAACTAAACAGAAACATATCTTTGCTGAGCAATACACAAATAAACACATGCACTTTTACATGCAATTGTAAATATCAACGAATAAAACAGTTGCCACAGTTACCTTTGACGTACATCGTTTTATAATAAGTATATTTTACTTAGACTATATTTATGGGATGTTCAAGAAATAATGAGACTGATGCTGTAATTTTTTTATTATTAAATGGTTAAAAATAACATTTACACACAATATTACACTATATGTTACTATGACGACGTATAAAAAAATGCCTTTATATAATGTTAACTATAAACGGATATCAACTATCCCATAAAGGTTACATTGCTTAATATTGTGTGTACATTTTTAACTATTTAATAATAAATATTGCATAGCAATAGTCTACGTAATTTTGGATCACCCCTCGTATATATATATATAGCCACTGACTATATCACACGTATCTGCGTCATACCCTGACAAACCTGTGCCCCCTGCTGTACATAATTATCGATATTAACGAGTAAATCCAGAATCGGCGATAACTTGTTTGTATTATTATTATTTTTTGAAATTTTATCTTGTAACCCAAGCTTGAAGAAAATTCCGTCATTAAAATGTAAATATTTTCAGGATGTTTTTTTTTTGGTACTGATTTTTTGAACTGTTATATTATAATGTGTGCAGGATTTGCAAAGAAATATTCTTCGCATCACCATTATCAAGCTTTCTATTTTTCCATATCACTTCCTTGCCATATCGTTAATTCGAAATCTACAAGGATTATCTAGTAGACACAGTTAAAAGTTTATCAGTTAGACTGAGAGTGGTACATTTTGTATTTTGACCATATAGAACTCAAATGAATTGAATTGGGGTTTTAAGGCACATCCACACATGAAAGGTTATATGGCGCCTAACAGGAATGAACATGCCGGGCTCATCCTCCATGTACACCGAGATAAAATATGGAGAATTGGCCTAGAACCTTCTCACCTGCAGAACTGCAGAGTTGCTGCAATTTACCTGCTATTGTAGACACTCCATTTACGCTGGAGCTACGTTTATTGTTTTTCTGCCACTGCTCTGGTGATATGAGCGAGATGGCACCTGAAACAATGCAGGGGTCATGATGAAGACCTTAAATGAGCATGAATAAAAAATGATAAAATGAACATGAATTTGGGTGGTGTGTGGGGGTGGGGGTGTTCTACCCTCTGCCTACCCCTCCAACGGGATCTGCAGTGGCCCTATTATTTGTCCCGAAACCAAACGGGGCCCCCGGAACCACACGGGGCAGAACTCAAATGAAATGCCACTAAAATTCAAATCAAATCTTAATACAAGTGTATGTTTGGTATATTGAGATCTTGTTTACGGGTGATGATAAACAAACTATAATGTGTTTTTTGTAATGCTTTTTGTCGTTCAATGATTAAATTGTATCAAATTTCGAAAAGTGTAAAATCGTAACTAGTTGCAATTTACGATTACATCATAAAGATAGTCGTCGTTCATTAAGACTGACCATCCGTTCCAATACCAGTAGCAAAATGGCCAACTTTATTAGCTAACCTGTGAGCTGTTGTAATCACGCTTCGTCGGTTTTCCGTCCGGCGTTAACGTTTGCTTCGAACGGCTTTTCATCAGAAACCGCTTGGCCAATTTTTGACCAATTTTCACATGGATGATACTGAGGTCAAAGTAATTTTCTTCGTTTGAAGAATGAATTAGAAGTAAATTAATTTCCCTTGAATCGTGTTGAGTCTCCGCTAGAGTTTTCTCGTGCAATAATTTAGCGGCAAGTCATTCAGCTTTGGGACAACGACCGGCTAACACGTTTAGTTTTTTTTTATAGTTTATTTATGTTTCAAATTATGTATATTTTAAAATTGACGTTGTATGCATCTGTTTAATTTATTAAATGAATAATAGTGTTTTTCACCGTCATGATCTATGATAATTCATATGCATTTGAAAGTTATTTTGATTGTTTATGTACAATGTTGTTCATTGAGTGATAACACATAACATATACAAAACATGTTCATACTTTAAAGAATAATTGATACAATGAGGTTGAGTCTCAATAGTTTGAGTTTAATTATGTGATATTTAAGAAATGCTTTTGTAGCAGTTGGTCACCCAAGTGCTCTATGCCAAATTACAAATTGAAATTCTGAAGTAAGTACTGTGTGTGTTGTTTCTTGAGTTTAGTAAGAGACGTTTCAAGGTTTAAGGGAAAATAATTTCAAAGTTATACACATTAGGTCAGTGCGGCATCCACGATGGCAGCCATTACCATCATGGCCAAAAGCTTTAAAAAACACTTCTTCTCTTCTTCTCAAGAACCACTGAATAGATTTCGACAGTTTTCATTATTAGTGATTGCCAACCCCTGTTATAAACGTTGTGCAAATGAATTCCTCGGAGTTAAAAATGGTTGCGTCCCCGGGGTCCCACGTTTGTATATAGACGTTAACTGTTTTGCATAGACTGTTTGAGGGACAAACTTAACAAATCCTTTTCTTTGAAACCACAAGGCCCAGCGCTCTCATATATTACAGCAACATCAGCATATGGTTCTCTACAAAGTTTAAATAGTGACCCTGGGTCAAATCTGACACCGCCCCGAAGTTTTACATAGATTTATAAACGGAAATAATTAAAATCTTCTGCCGGAGCCCGAGATATAATAGTTTGACTTTACTGTAAGCTTATAGTCCTCTACCTGGTTTGTTAAAATGGTGACACTGGGATCAAATATGGCCCCGCCCCAGGGATAACATATTTTACATAGATAAACTTTAAAACACATTCTTCATTGAAACTAGACGAGCAAGAGGTTTAATATTTTACATGGACCATAATCTAATGATCCTCTACCAAGTTTGTTAAAATGGTGACCCTGGTGTCAAATTTGGCCACATCCCAGCAGTCAATGTCAAGGCTGTTGTTAAGAAAAATAGAAAAACGGTTTCCACTCAATAACTTCTGTTAGGAATAAAATATTGTGACGAAATTGCTGTGTTGGTAACTTATATGAAAAAGGAAGCTAAGTATTGCATATGCGGTCACTGGGCTAAAGGTTAAGGTCACTGTTACTAGAATAGAAACAATTCTTTCCATTCCATAGCTTTTGTTAAGAATGAGATATTGCGATTAAACTTGCTTTGTTGTTAGCTTATGTGGAAAGGAAGCTTGGGATTGCATATGAGATCCTAGAGGTCACTGTTACTTAAATAGAAAAATGGTTTCCACTCAATAACGTTTGTGAATGAGATATTGCGACGAATCTTGCTATGTAGGAAGCTTATATAAAAAGAAAGCTTAAGATTATATTTGATGTCGCTGGGGTCAAGGTCGCTGTCAATAAAAACGGAAAAATCGTATCCACTCAATATATTTGATTAGGAATGAGATATTGAGACGAAACTTGCTATGTAGGAAGCTTATATGGAAAGAAAGCTTAAGGTTATATTTTATATCACTGGGATCAAGGTCAGTGTCGGTGCTGGAAAAATCGTTTCCACTCAATAACTTTTGTTAGGAATGAGATATTGCGACGAAACGTGCTGTGTATGTAGCTTATATGGAAAGGAAATTTGGGATTGCATTTAAGGTAACTGGGGTCAAGGTAAATGTTTGTAAAAATAGAAAATTCGTTTCTGGACAATAACTTGTCAGGAATGAGATATTGAAACAAAACTTAGTGTGTATGTATCTGGTATGGAAAGGAAGATTGGGATTGCATTTGCGGTCACTGGGTCAAGGTCAAAGTCTCTGTTACTAAAAAAGAAACATACAGAGTTTTTCTTACTCTTTGCAAAGATCACCAGATGAGCGCACTCTTGTTTATATTGCTTCTTTCTTTTAGAAAAACAAAACAAGTAAAGTTCCTGAGAACAAAAGCCTGCATGAACGTATACATAGAGATTTTTAATAAAACGAGTATTCAGCTTAAACAAATAATGCTTGCTTTTACAAAAATCCACATATCAGGTGGGCGATTTAGGCCCGTTGGGCCCCTTGTTTACTTAAAGTTAGCAAAGGAATTTTCTTGGAATCTGGTCAACATTTTTTATTACGATTTAACGAGATCCCATATTAAATCCAAACTTGACAACGGATGAATATTATATAGATAAGCTTATATTTATCTGGCAATACATTCCAGCATCTATACATATTCAGGAACTTCTACTCACCAAAGTGCATTTCTGACCTTACCAGCCGAAAGTAGAAACGCTGAGGCCAATGAAAAATATTGTATCAGAGACAAGAAAGATAAACTATTAACTATGCCATAAATTAAAATCTTACCCATGCAATCACACCGTTTTAATCCTAATTATGAACCTATTCGAACGAAGGTTAAATCAAAATGTATAGAAATAGTTCTCAGTTGTATTAGAATAGTTTAGAATAGTTTATTTCAAATCCAATAGGCATCTGCCCGTGAGGTACAAATATGATAATATATAATAATGACAGACAGTGATATTTTAAGACACAAATAAGCAATAATACAAAATTGAAATACGCATAACAATAGCCTGGTATGCATCATCTCAATGAATAATAATATGAACTTCTATCGTGGAGAAGGTGTTCACTATGTAGTAAAAATATCTTGCGACCTTTATTAAACATCTACTTAATATTTTGCCTCAAAAGTATTACATGTTATATATAAACTTATCCACATACACACACTTAAACCCTTAAATACATACTCGCATACATGTATACTCATACACCAATATACTAATACAGTACTTACAAAATAAACAACCATGCTTATTATCAAAATATAAAATTTCATTTCTTAATTTAAATGCCTTGTAGATGAATATACCCAATTTGTTTAAAACCGACATATTTTGACTTTTTAACAATTCAACAAGTTTAAACATATTTGGTCTTCTCCAGTAATACGGATGGATATATAACGACCTTAGTTCCTTATATAAACTGAACTCTAGAATGAAGTGATATTCATCTTCTAAAATATCACATATCTTACACTTTCTTTCGTGTAAAGGAGTACTAGTTGGTATTGACCATCTGCCAGCTTCAACCTCTAACCTATGAGATGATACTCTGAACTATGCAAAAACCTTTAAATACTTAAAAATATGTATTTTTTCTAAATATGGCTGAAGCCTAAATTCCTAGATATTTCTATAAAATAATGCACGACTAGAATTTTCAAGTCTACTATGCCAGTCTTGTAAAAAATGGTCATGAATTCTCTGTTTCGCAACAAATAAGAATAATTTAGGTTCACCAACACTTTGGTTAACCCAGTCTTCATAAAAACCTAGGGATGCTAATAAATCCTGAAGAAGTGTTACCCAACTTATTTTGTTCTGTAGTATTTCTAAATCTAATAAAAGCATGTCATAAACAATTCTAGAATATTTACGTTTTTCAGTATGTAAAAGTTTCAACCAGTATTTAATAATGTTATAATGTCGACGTGTCACAAAAGAAGATCGAGCAAGTTCACCATATATAAAATCATTTTGTGTTGTTTTCTTGCAAAATTGTATATGAACCCTTTCTATAGCACTTCCTTGAATAAAACCCCACACCTCGGTACTGTAATTTAATATAGGTGAAATTAATTTATCAAACAAATCTAATCTGTGTTTTAGTGACAAAAACGTGAATTTATGTAAATATTTGTTCATTTTAAAAATTGCTTTCTGAGCTTGCCCGGCCAATGCTGTTTGGACTGCTGCAAAAGACTCACCTGTCGTAAATACAATTCCCAGGTAAACAAATTTATTTACAATTTCTATTATACTTCCGTTATATGAAAACACTAAGTTCCTGGGTAAATGACCTCCTTTCTTAAAAATTATAACTTTAGATTTTGATGTGTTAACCTTTAATTTCCATCTTTCACAGTATTCAAACATAAAATTTAACCCACTTTGTAAAGCATCTGAAGATTCAGAGAAAAGAACAATATCATCCGCATATAAAAGCATGAATAATTTACAAGTATCAATATCTAAACCTTGATATCCTTTACGTACAAATTCGTCTTCTATATCATTTATAAATAATGAAAACAATAGAGGTGATAAACATTCTCCCTGTCGCACACCCAGTGAACATACAAAGTCATTACTTAGTTTATTACAGTATTTAACTCTTGATTTCACAGCAGTATACATAGATTTTATGATATTTAGTATTTTCCCACGCAGACCTAATTGAACAAGTTTATACCATAGATTATCTCTAACCACATAATCAAAAACTTTAGAGAAATCAAAAAAGGCACAATACAGGCGTTTACCTTGATTTAAAATATGTGTAATTAAACCATGTAGCACAAACACATTATCGACCGTACTCATATTTGGCCTGAAGCCTACCTGTGCTTCAATGTACACAAAATAAGTTTCGGCCCATTTTGAAAGTCTATTATTAAGAACACGAGTGAAAAGTTTTCCTAAACAGAATAACACCGTAATACCTCTATATTTATCGACACAGTTTATGCTACCCTTTTTGTGCAATGGATTAACGTAAACTTCTGACCATGCATCTGGGAAATATCCAATGTCATACGCTTTATTAAATAGTAATCGAATAGTTGGCAATAACGTATTTTTACCATGTATTAGAAACTCATTTAAAAACATATCTGGCCCAGCTGAGCGGTTAGATTTTAACTGATTTATCGATTTGGAAATGTCTTCGTCTGTAAATTCAACATTCAATTCATCAAATATAATACTGAATTCATTTTTTTCATACCTATCAAAATATCATCAGGTATAAAAAATAGATACAGAGGATTATTGACCGATTTAAATTATTGTTCATAAGACGATAGTAATATGTTCGATTATTCCAGTAAGCTTTAGCATTTTTAAACCGAGCTTCTACAAGTTTTGAAGTTTGCAATGTTTCTTAATTTATTCTACTTGTACGCAAAATAAGTTTATATTGCGATCTAGCATAGACCATTTTCTTTCTGGTATCGTCACATTTATTTAAACGATACGCGTTTAAAGCACTAAGAAAGAGGCGTTTAGCATTGTAACAGTCATCATTGAACCATTGGTTACATTTATCGTTATTAAATGTTATACTTTCACAATTCTGTAAATTCTTTTTAAATAAAGGTGAAGCAGCGTCGTCAACAATATCTGTAAAACTCGTCAAACATGTATTTAAATCATTTTCATTTGTAGACATTTGCGCAGTTTCCTTTAGTATATTCAGCTTTACCGAAATATCATTTGACCGAAGTCTATTAGTATTATATAGTGCTATATACGTATTATATACGTGGACTTTGGAAAACATAACATTATTGTTTTGATATTTGCGACAATAACACGGCAGGTACAGACCTTGCTATCTGTTTAAGCAAATGTAATTATTTAGCACCAAATTTACTGTTATGTTTATTATTGGATTTTTAAATGTTTTTATAGATTATCTTTACATCGGTTTTGTTTTTGTTTTGTAATAGTGAATGCAATACAGCTATGAGTACATCATACATTAAAACCCAAATCAGAGGTTATTCTATACAGCTATGAGTACATCATACATTAAACACCAAATCAGCGGTTATTCTATACAGCTATGAGTACATCATACATTAAACCCCAAATCAGCGGTTATTCTAAACAGCTAAGAGTACATCATACATTACACCCAAATCAGCGGTTATTCGATACAGCTATGAGTACATCATGAGTACATCATACATTAAAACCCGAATCAGCGGTTATTCTATACAGCTATGAGTACATCATACATTAAAACCCAAATCAGCGGTTATTCTTTACAGCTATGAGTACATCATACACTAAACCCACATCAGCGGTTATTCTATACAGCTATGAGTACATCATACATTAAACCCCAAATCAGCGGTTATTCTATACAGCTATGAGTACATCATACATTAAAACCCAAATCAGCGGTTATTCTATACAGCTATGAGTACATCATACACTAAACCCAAATCAGCGGTTATTCTATACAGCTATGAGTACATCATACACTAAACCCAAATCAGCGGTTATTCTATACAGCTATGAGTACATCATACAGTAAAACCCAAATCAGTGGTTATTCTATACAGCTATGAGTACATCGTACATTAAACCCCAAATCAGCGGTTATTCTATACAGCTATGAGTACATCATACATTAAACCCCAAATCAGCGGTTATTCTATACAGCTATTAGTACATCATACATAAAACCCCGATTCAGCGATTATTCTATACAGCTATGAGTACATCATACATTAAACCCCAAATCAGCGGTTATTCTATACAGCTATGAGTACATCATACATTAAAACCCAAATCAGCGGTTATTCTATACAGCTATGAGTACATCATACACTAAACCCAAATCAGCGGTTATTCTATACAGCTATGAGTACATCATACACTAAACCCAAATCAGCGGTTATTCTATACAGCTATGAGTACATCATACATTAAACCCCAAATCAGTGGTTATTCTATACAGCTATGAGTACATCGTACATTAAACCCCAAATCAGCGGTTATTCTATACAGCTATGAGTACATCATACATTAAACCCCAAATCAGCGGTTATTCTATACAGCTATTAGTACATCATACATTAAACCCCGATTCAGCGGTTGTTCTATTAGGGTGTAGAGATTGACTGGCTTGGAAAGTTGTATCATCAGCAAATAAAGAACACAACCACATATTTCAAGCAGAGACACGTTATAAGATGTTCTTTCGTTAATATATGCATGTTGTATAATATGGAAATAAAATATGTTTAAACCAAACAGATATTTGTATATAGACAAGTCCTTGGTATACTGAACCATATTTATACCGCAACATGTATTTATTCCATATTGTATTCTATATAATGTTTATAGTGTTTAAAATGTTTTAATTCGAGGTTTGGAATGAAAGATAACTTTCAGAAAATATGGTATATCAAGATACATCTAACAACATTATAATTTCACCACATATGTAGATTGTTTCTAAACCTACTGACGACGAGGTATATTTATCTAACTTACATATTTTGAGAATACAAACTCTAAACAATATAAACGGCTTTAGCCAGTCAGACCAAATCCGAAAACTGGAGCGTGGAATTAAGAGTTACCGACTCATAATGCATTTTACGCATATCCAGTCATGGGTATTTTAAGAACCGGTGAAAAAGCCTATACTTTTAAAAGGCACAAATACATTATCATATGACATAAACACCTGGATAGCTTTTTGATAAACGTTTTTGTAGTGTATTTTTTCCCGTTATCTGGCGGGTTAGTTCCTTTAAGATAAAATATTGAATTACGATGAATTTAAGCTCAGATGTAACCATATCCTCATCCCATAATTGTATCGAACAACTCACAAATCAACTATACTTGCTTCAACATCATTTCAAAAAAATATGTCAATCACAAGTTATCCAGGCTAAAACGATCGTGTTGCGTTACAACTGTGGTTCAGTATCTAAAGAATAAATAGGAGAGAACACAACACAGAACACTGACAGAGGTCACCTGTTCGCACGTCATTTGAAAAAGGATGATTTACCTGTTACACGAAGTTGTCGAGATTCGATTTAAACCCACCAAATATATTAGCACTGAATGCAAGCAGCAAATTATGTTATCTGCATTTATGATTTACTATCATTTCTTAAATCCAGCGTCACTTCAGTAGGAACGCCACGGACCTATAACATATCAGTTCTGTTCGCATTTTAACTCCGCGAACATGGACTATTTCTTTGTATTTTACGGACTATTTTACGAATTTTCAATTAAAACAGACGCCATTTTTTTACACCCGAAATTGGGCGCGCTACCTCGGCGAGCACTACGGGTACCTATGGAGTCTAACAACACGCGTACAGTGTTTCATACCGTAGATTATGTAAAAACTAATACCTTACCGGACGAAATAACGTCCCATTATGTGTCAACACGATGCAGTGTTGGTGACTGACAGGTCACCGTGACATAACTTGACACGTGAAATTGACATGTTGGTCAAATTGGATTTGGGATTACTGTCTGCTGCTAGAGGTCCATGATCAAGGTATTTGTTTTATCATTAAAATGTGTTTGTTAATAAACAGTACACACCACTTTTAGATCGTACATATTTAGACATAAGCCAAATATAGTGCCTAAAAAAGTGGCGTATACTGTATAATAGAAAGTTTATATTTTTCGTGTACTCCGATCTTTCCAGTAACTGGATGTACTGTAAACTGTAGAACGTTTCGTGGAATAAAACAATTACTAGTAGAAATGCTATCAATGTCCCCCGCACCCCCACCCACCCAAGAACGGTTGATGTGGGGAGGATGGGGGTGGGTAGATGGAGCTTGAATACCGAAAACAAGGAGGGGTAAGGAAACTAGAAACCCCCTCCACCCCCACCCCTCAGATTCATGAATGTAAATTGTAAGCGTTGTCTCTTTATCGTTATGTTATCCCATTTTCTCGCACATTCGTGAATACATACTCGATACAACTACCATCGAAATAATGTAAACAGCCATTGACATGTAAGATTAATATGTATGTACAGTAACATAGATCTACATACACATATGTGTACATATATATCCATGACAGTTAGTAGAGTTTTGAGTTTTCCTTTATAAATATGTTACATTATGTATAACAAAGGATAAACACTGTCTGTTTGATCATTGACATTGGATTGATGTTGTTTTTCAGAGAGGCCTCAAATGTGATCGTGCCCTTGAGCAATTCTAAGTGAATTGATACTGACGACTTCAGAATGTCAAGCCGAGTTAAATGCCATTGGATCATTTTGAGGTGGGAGCCCTTTTAAAAAATGTTTACACTTGTGTAGTTCTTTAAATGGAGCTTGTGTTATGCTTGCAAGGTGCTGTTCAAAGTTACAGTAAAACATGTTTTCGGTGATAATGCAGCGTGATTGTCATATGAGCTCGTGTAAACTACATGTACTTGATACATGCGAAACAAGTTGTGTTTAAAGGGACACTAGGCAATATTTTTTTTTTTAAACTTCTGGAGTTTCGGTCAATTTTTCTGCATAATTTGCATTAGGGATCATTAATAGTATTTATTAGAATAGTTCAGAACTGTTGATAACAGTGCACCTATAATATAGTTAAGTATTTGATAGAATAACGAAGACAAAATGAAACACTTTTATTTAATTTTTTAATGCAAGCAGGTTTAAATTTAAAATGTTACCAGGTTAACAAATGGAGATGCTAATGTTAATGCTTGATAAATACTTCAAGAGTGCCGTGTGTCCCTTTAACATGAACTAATTACAATATTATTATGGTCTATGTGATGGGTCCCCAATTTATTAAAGGGACACAGAGCAAATTTTCAATCTTGTGTCTGTTTACACATTTTCACATCAGAACAGACCATACATCTACAAAAGTGTCTTCTCAACTGCCCTATTTAATCGTGTTTTATTACTAAAACTAGCGGCATCACCAGGTTTTGAGATAGAAAATAAATAGTTGTATATTAATGTTTTCTCCCCATGTAAAATTACCTTACTAAGTCATTAAAGTAAAATATTCTATCAACAAAACGTGTAAAATTTAACAATTTTAGATTTTTGGCAAGAGTTGTATTTTATTCCCCTTCTAGTAAAAATGGCTTATAGAGCATTGCACCATCTGTCAGATTTAACTTTCCTTATAATAGATTCTTGCTGTAGTACTGTTGGGTGAAAAATACATTAAAATTGTTCTGTAATCATGTCAGGTCAATCATATACTCGTATGATACACAATATAATATATATTGACCCTTTATTTGATGTGCCATTTACTCAGTTTTTCAAGTCTTACTGCGCTACTGGTTTACTTCGATGTATCCTGCTAGCCCATTGTGTCAAACTGTCCCATTCCCCTTAACATGCCCTAGCTCCCCCTAGCAACACCTGATTCAAATTGAATACTGTACGCGACTTATTTTACTTTTTATTTTCTTTCAGGCTGCACGTCATGTGGAAGAAGACTCCATGTACACCACTGGCCAGAGTCAATGCTGAAGTTTATGTTCGCTTAATTATTTGCTTAATAAAGTATACATATGAACTAAAATATTGTCTTTATAAATATGTCTTCCACCACAAAGTGGTAGGTGAGACAGATTATATTTGGCTTTTCCGTTCGTCCGTCACAAATCTTGTTCTGCGCTATTTGTTGGATTTTACGAAACTTTGTAAGAAGCATCAGTATGTGCATATCAAATATTGAAGGTCAAGGGCGCCGTGACCCAATAATGATCATGAAAACTCTTGTCTGCACTGTGCACTTCCCCAGAAGCAAATCTCATCAAAATTCATGGTTTGAGTGCATTTGGTGAGAGAATGATGCCTTTTGATTTTGATGTCATTAGGTCAAAGATCATTGTCACCGTAACATGATAATGTAAATGTTGTAAACTTTAAGTCAAATATCATGAACTTAATGGATGGATTGCTTTCTGGCGAGAGGGTGATCCTTTTGATTGTGAGTGGGTCAACGGCCAAGGTCACAGACCGGATAATGTCCGTAATGAAACTCTTTTTTACTTTCTCTAAAGCTAATTTCATAAAACGTCATACTTTGACTGCCTTTGGTGAATATCCCTGTTTATTTTGAAGTCAGTAGTTGAAAGGTCGTTTACCATGACCGGAAAATGAAAGTCTTGTCCACGCAGTTTCCTTTTACCTAAAGCAAATTTCATAAACTTCATTGGTGGACAGTGGAAAGAGGATGATCCGTTTGATCCGTTTGATTTTTAGGTCAAAAGTCAAGTTCCTGCTGACATCCATTATCAAACATTTATAAACAAGGATAAGCATATGGTACAACACACATGTTATAATATAACTATATATGCCCTATAAAGATAACAGACCCGCACTTTTCGGATTCACGCGTACAGTGTTTCACAACACCACAAACCATTGACACAATTTCATGTCCACATATTTATGTTATGCAATCTTCGAGTTTACACAAAATCATGTTTGTTACTGACAGTAGTAATGTCTGTTACTCGTCAGTCATTTACTCGAGTCGCCCCATCAGTTTCAAACGAACAGTTAAAAGAATATACTTCTTTCTGCCTGTTAAACTTATATTAGTTTATCGCTTTTTCTGATTTCGAAATTAACTCTGCAACGTATCATGATTTCATTTCCGATATACCGTTGCAACATTGTAAAATAAATTGGGCACTCTGACATTAACCCAAAGCATGTACTGTATAGATCAAAAATTTAGTGTAAAAACATAGACACATACATTTTAAATATATGTGTTTACATAACAAAATTATTTAATTGTTTCTGTAGCCGGTGGTCTTTTTAAATGAATATGAATGTTGCCGTCTTGGGTCGGAAGGTCTGTTTACTTAATTAGTACTTGTCTCCGTTTATTGAAATTCAACATATATACAGAGGAGAGATGTATCTATATGATTTTGTTTTTATTCTCGCTTCTAAAATGACGAAATAAATCGATTTAAATAAAAGGCGCATTCTCAGCAATACACAACGTACTGTGTGGGAAGCCGACGGGTAATGGAGGGATTACAGTCATATTACCGTAATGTTGCTCTCATAAATACTGTGAACATACTACATCAATAATATAACAACTACTGAACAATGCTGAAATCGATTTATCTTTATAAATGAATTCATAATTACACAATTTTATTCCGTGCGAACATCGATTTGGAACGTGGAATCGGCGTATTTAAGCGATTACGGTGTACTTCGTTAATTTTCGGGTGGGGGGGGGGGGGGGGGGGGGGGGGGGGGGGGGTTGAAAGAACTTTGCCTCCGTTTTGTTTTTTATATTTTACATATCTACAGAGTAAAAATGTATTTACGCGTACATGCTTTTTTCTGTTCTAAAATGATGAAATAAATCGAATTTGATTAAAACTGCGCATTCGCAGCTATATACAACTTAATCAATACGGTATAGAGGGGTGGTGGGGGTGGCATGAAGGGCGGGGTTGCAGGGATACTACCGTAATGGTGTCCTTGAAAAAAACTGCGAACATTCTACTCTAATAATTCATTAAATACAGAACAATGTTGAAATCAATATATCTCTTAAAAAGGATTTCCACAATTTCATGGTTTTATATCCCGCGTGTACATTAACTTCAAAAGGCGATTGTTCATATTTTAGCGAACACGGTGTACTTTGTTAATTTTGGGGAAAAAAAAAGTACTTTTTTCTGATTGACTTTAAATTTTGGTTTTTAATAGTAGACATGTCAATGAACACTTTCAAGGAAAAAAAAACTCATTTCTCGTTGTTAAAACTTTATTTTTTTTGCAATTTTTTCGGATTCAGAAAATTAGCACTGCAATATATATTTTCACCATCCTCATTTCCTTTCCTGACGTACCGTTCAATTTGGTCTGTTAAAACCTATTCCGAGGCACTCCGGCATAAACCAAAAGCATGTATAGATCAGAAATTTAATCTGGAATGCATGGATACATACATTTGAAATATATGTATTGAAATAATGGAATTATTTCATTTTTTGTGTACCCAGTCGCGTCTGTAAATGTATATGCGTTATGGCCGTCTTTGAGTCCGTGGGTCATGTTAGTTAATTTTTGGGGGAAAAAAAAGTAATTGTCTCCGATTTCATTAAAATTTTGCATATGGACAGAGGAAAGATTTATCTATGGCGTACATGCATTTGTTTTTATTCTCGCTTCTAAAATGGACGCCAATAATGTCATTTTGTTATCGATTTTATCACGTGACCTTGTTTGATAAATATTCCTACGCCATAGGGCTGGCGTACCTACTGCTTATCATTATTGATTATTTCCGGACTCCAAGTAATAGATAGAGTATGGGGTCATCGAGTTGGTTGATTTAAACCTCGAGATAGGCGTAGCCCATCCAGGCGTTTAAACCTATCAACGAGATGAGACCATACTCTATTTGTTTCGCAGCAATCTCCATTTCAGCTTCTGCCATACTCTAACTTCCGATAACTGGTAGAGTACACCATTTATTCCGACAATTAAACGATTTATACCTGTGTAAATACAAAGGGAATTTCAGTGACCATGGTGCAACTGTCAGTTTTAAGTGATTGCCCCATGACATGTGTGCTCTTTTTTAAGCCTGACTGCACTCTTTATATCAGCTTAATTAACGTGTCGCCAGTTGTCAATCATTTATCCATTTTAACCAATCAAACCAATACTATACCTCCGACAAACAATACCACGTGCAACAGTATAATAAAGCACGTGCAACTGTATTTTAATATAACCTATTGTCAATATACTCCGACATTAGGATCTAAGATATCTAAGTACTGGCGTCATGTTAATTGCTCAACGCCTACACAGAATCAGACAATCAAGTGCGCTCACACAAAATTTCGAAGCTATCACAAAATAGGTACCTGTGTACAATAGAAGTACCAACATTTTAAGAACATTTACGCTTCAAACATGTATAATGTGAAATCAAGAACACAGATGCAAGTGTCCATCACGTAAGTTATATAGACACAAGAGCATGCTGCGTTATAACTTTGGTTTTGTATAGTTATATAAATTTATATTTGTTAAGGTCAAAGGATGGTCGTTAGAAGTATCACGGGATCATATGTATCACTTGGTATCTAATTATACAAGAGTTCAGTTGAGGATCTGACGGTAAATGACCATTGCACTGTAAATGACCACGCAGTGCAATTGGCATTAGAGGTCTGGTTTGCAAGCAAGACACATCGCTATACAATAGCACAGAATTGGAAAAGTACAACGATGCACTACGAGCGGTGTGATGCGACACGTGACGAAATAAAAGATAAGTTTTGTTATTTACATGCTTTTATACGAGCTTTGTATATAGTTCAGTTGTTACTAACAATAGCGTATTTATTCGTGCTTTCGGGATCAATTCCTGCAGTATTTTACGTTTTAAAATAAAGCGGAGATTAATATGATTGTGTGCTATGAATTATTTTAAAAGAGTGATGTTTAAAACGCCTCTCGTATTAGTCTGCACGTGGTTGGCAGGTATGTTTGCAAATGTTATAATAATATATACTCAAACGCAAAAGAAAAGCATATTTTATATGGAGTCAAAATTTAATAAGAAAACATAATAAAATAATAATTTGATAAAGGTATAATGAAAAATCCATATTCGTAGGTCAAACTTAAAGACATCACACCAGAATCAAAAGATCACGGACACTTTACAGCTAGAGACGATCACAAACTTTTTAATCCTCTACTGTGGAAAATATTTATTGAGGCCCTGACATAATTTTATATAAAACTACAATGTGCAATGTTTCTTTACAATTGATAAATGTTCATTTTACTGTTTCGAATAGAAACATTAAAATATGACAGATTAAAAAGGTAAAATCTGCAAATTCAAAACTAAAAATATTGAAATTAAATCATGTTGGTACTGTTACACATACAATTTAGAAATAATTAAATCGGATTTAAAACTGTTTGTCGGGGCCTCATAATATAACGGTACATACCAATCTCCAATTTTGCATGAAATTCTCGTACTTCTCACAATGCATCAAAAAAACAATCATAATTATGCCCCCACTATTTCTGTAGGATGGATTAGGCTGGTCTTTAACAAAATCACAATTAATTTCATTTCACAGCCCAAAAATGCTGATCGTTTAAAACTGACACCCGTCAAATGAAAAGTCACAAAATCAGCCAAATTTACTGAAGTGGACACAGCAGTGCAAAAGCGTCCCTCAGATGCCGGGTCCTAATGAAGTTGTCCTGAGGACGGTTGTTGCTCGCGGTCTGCCGGCACGTGGTAAAGGTTTAACCCGTCCTGTGAGCTGGAACCGCTGCCAAAGTCTCGTAATTGTAGACTGATGGCAATTAAAATGGCGAGCGACATCTTGCTGTCTTCCAGCTTGGAGCATACCGACGGCTTGGTTTCGTTGCCATGGCACCAGAACTGGCATTGTTTATTTATTTATTTATGTATTTTTACAATGTGCTCTAATCGCTCTTATCAGACGTACTGACTGGTTCGATAACACCTGTGAGATATAGTGCACGGGGTCCACGTGCACCATTTTGGATAGTCACGCATCATTAATTTTATTGAGTAAATTTGCTAATTAGTTTTGGAATACGATTAGCAATCCGAATAATTTACTTATTATTAATGTTTTTGTGTTTTGGGGGAAAAAATAAATATATAAAATATGCGTTTCTTTTGCGTTTCAGTACATAAGGCAAGAGTGGGCATTGTCTCGCAACGCTTGTGCATAGTTTTGTATTTATTTTAATCATGTGTTGGAGAAATCATGTAAGAATAGTATTAATAACGAAACACGTGTGGATGTCTACCATTAAATGTGTTAGGTGGTTGTATAATTTTGAAAAAGTCGCGCTTTCTGTAAATATTTTAAAACGCCATCCAACATAAAATAAATATACATTTGAATATATGATTTGTGGGTGATTGAATGTCCGATATCATTGACCGTTTCGGTGTCTGTTAGAACCTTCTATTCGTGTTGAGAGCTAGCCATATTATAATGAAGAGCACAATAAGTTTGTAGTAATCTAACAAGGCAAGATTGCATACATTTATTTTTGATCATTTTCAGAAATCTGTGATAAGATGATATGATCTGTGTTATGTGGAAGTTCGCTGAAATTAACAGTATGTGGAACAGTCACTGATTGAAAAATACAACATTAAAAGATAAGTATTGTTTATTTAAAAAAATATTGTATGACTCTAGCCAGTTGTCATATATTCGAAGCTATTGTGCACATTCGAATACGTTAGACATACACTAGAGCCTGTTGGGCATATATTCGAAGCTGTTGGGCACATTCGAATTCGAATTCGTTAGACATATACTAGAGCCTGTTGTGGCATATATTAGAAGCTGTTGGGTATATTCGATTACGTTAGACACATACTAGAGTATGTTGGTCAGAATAATGTAACGTTGACAAAACGTTTGTTTAAGTTTCGCAGTAGGTACTGCATGTATATATATATATAGTATATAGAGAGAGATTTACATACTTCCAGGGAATATATTTTGTATAGTTATGCAATTTAGCTAATACATTAGGATTCTATCAGCATATAGGTTTGTGAGTATAGATGAACGTACTGCAGTTCGACAGACACTATGTAGAAACCTACGTGCGAACTACAGGTTTACCAAAGGGACAGGTCAGAACATTTATAGCTCACAGTTTGATGCCGATAGTTGAACCATTTTAGGTTGATACACAAATGTTTCGAAGCGGTTGAACATACGTCCGAACCTGATAGTTATCTGAAGTGAAGGCTAGTGTCCAGCCCAACATGTGAGGCTGAGACATCAATATTAACATAGGGTTGTAGCTATAGTCCGGGATAGCTCATTGCAGTGTTCAGCTCGACGTATGATGCTGAAACACGCAGCTTGTAAGTGTCAGGGTTTGAGAGATCGGGTTCAAACCATTTGTTTCTCCTTATTGCGGATATATTGTTATATAGTTGTATTTTCGAAACAATAAAGTTTCGAGCCAAATAGTGTAGTTAAAAATCAACGGATGTTGATAGGAGCTCTTTGTAAATTATTGTGTTAGAATCATTGCTTTGAAATTTTTTAATTTTGGTATAAACATGAGGCAGGCAGCCTGATGAAAATTGAATAAATGTATATAGTTGTATAATGTTCAACGTTGTATGTGTTAAACACAACTGTCTTGGTACAATGTGTTAATGTTTTAAACTAGATTAAAGCTAGACTGTATAATCAGCCCAAGACACTGGCACCTTATGAAATGATCCGTTTTTAAATACAGGAGAGTTCATAGGAATTAATAAGTACATTCATTTAGTACAACCGGTTAATTTAGAACCACAACCCCTGACACTGTTTGGGCATATATTCAAAGCCGTGGGGCATATTCGAATACGTTCGGCATATACTAGAGCCTGTTGGGGGCATATATTCGAAGCTGTTGGACATATTCGAATACGTTAGGCATATACTAGAGCATGGTGGGGCATATATTCGAAGTTGTTTGTCACATTCGAATACGTTAGACATATAATAGAGCCTATTGGGCATATATGCGAAGCTTTGGGGATACTAGAGCCCTTTGGGGCATATATTCGAAGCTATTGGGAATATTCAAATACGTTAGGCATATACTAGAGCATGTAAGGGGCATATATTCGAGCCTGTTGGGAAATATATTCAAAGCTGCTGGGCATATTCAATCTGAGCCTTTTGGGATATATATTCGAAGATGTTAGATATATACTTGAGCCTGTTAGGTATTCTATTCGAAGCTAGTGGACACAGTCGTAGCTGTAAAGCAGATACTAGAGCTTGTTGTGGTATACATTCGATGCTGTTGGGCATGTTGAAATCAATTAATAATATACCAGAGCATTCCGGGGCATATATTCGAAGCATATTGGAATCCGTTAGGCGTATGCTAGCCTGCTTGGGCAGATGAGAGCGTATAGGGTAGTTAGCATGTTGAGGCCGCCGGTTTGTTGCGTGTTTGAAGCCGCTTGGTCATTGTAGGTTTAAAGTCGCTGGACAATGTCATGTTAGATGCCGATGTTCAGTTGCACGTTTGAAACCGCATGGTAGCTGCAGGTTTAAAGCCGTTGTACAATCACATGTTTTACGCCGCTGGCAGTTGCGTGTTTGAAACCGCTGGGTAGCACATGCTTGACTTTACTGTGAAGTTCTAGGTTTGAAAATGCTTGGTAGTTACACTTTTGACACCGCTGGGTAGCTGCATGTTGAAGTCACTTGTGAGTTGTATGTTTGAAGCCGCTTGGTAATTAGATGTTTAAAGCCGCTGGGCAGTTGCATGTTTGAAAACGCTGGGTAGTTGCCGCTGTGTAGCTGCATGTTGAAGCCACTTGTCAGTTGTATGCTTGAAGCCGCTTGGTAATTAGATGTTTAAAGCCGCTGGGCAGCTGCATGTTTGAAAACGCTGGGCAGTTGTGTGTTTGAAATCGTTGGGTAGTTGTATATTTAAAGCTGCTGAGCAGTTATATGTGAATTGTTACTAGAATTCGTAAGGCATTAACACATATGCAGTTGTACATTTGTTCAATTGTTCACCAAATCTAGTAGAATCTACTATAACTTCAGAAATGTCCTACCAGATCTGATACACTGGGGTGAAAAGTTACCGAATGTTATTTTCAATTCAAAATCTAAGAAAGACTTTAAATCAAAGCTATTTTCAAAACGCGGTACATATTTGATAATTTGTAGTGTTTTTTGTTTGTTCTTTTTTACTGGTGCCTGCTACATCAACACACATCGCCATTTATTTGACTTCGCTTTTATAGAAGGATATATCGGCTGTGAAATTAAAAGCCGTTGTGTATTCATTTTCATAGGCGATTCAGCGGTCATCTTGACTATTGCTTCATGGGCGATTATAATCAGTGGTCATCCTGACTCTTGCATGTTCAACTAAGGAAGGTTTATTGCGAAGCCTAACATATTCAAACGTGCTATTAATGCTGCACATATTCGTGAGATAGTATACTGAACCAACAGCTAACGCACCAGAAGACAATACCTTTAATATCTCAATAATAACAATCAATAAATCATTACAAATTCCACTCGAACGAGACAAATATCTTGTCAATAACGACTGTAAAACTAGAACGAATTCGACGGCGCGGCCGTCGTAAAATACCCACGTTTTATCACTTCACACAGGTCACTTCTCCCCGCCCCCCTACCACCTCACCACACACACAGCCCCACAGTATATACAATGTAATCCTTTCATCAAAATGTTCATTTGAGAAATAATTTTTAAATAAATTGACCCCTGTTACCCTCCACCCACCACCCACCCCCTCCAACCCGAACCCCAGGGAAGACGTCCGAGTTTTAAAAAATAAATCATTTGACATGCTGTGTATCTCTTTATTAGATGACTATTATACGATATAATGTGCAAAAGTATGAAAAAATGACACCGTAATTGTATTATTAGTGTATTTGATGACCCTTCCTCCAGGCCAACTATAACATAGGAGGAAACAAATGTATACAGTGTAATCCCATGATCATATTTCATTTGAGACATAATTATATAAAAAAAATCCAAATCCCCCCACCCCTCCTAATTATATAAAAAAAATCCAGTATGTGACCGTTTGACCACCCTGAGGGAATTTTTAGGTTATTTGATTTTTTTTACTTTCCCACCCCACCCATCCCTCCTTCCCCCACCCTCCACCTATGGTCCCCTGGGCTCGTAGCCAAAAATAATAGTGCTCTTGCACGCCGTCATCATATGATGAAGTCATACCCTAAGTTTGGTTGAATTCCGTTGATTGGTTTAGGAGGAGATGCAGTAACGGACGAACGGACAGACAGACGGACAGACGGACAAACGGAGGCGATTTTAATATAACCTGTTGTTTTTTTCAAAAACGTGGATATAATCATTCTCCAACGGTACCATTCGGCATATAATAAGTTCATACATTATAGGTATTGTCTACTGCTTTAGCTGTTTGGATCAGTATATATGGAACAGAATACTTTATCAAGTTATAGATTTGTCGTTATGTGTACTCAGTTTGACGAATTAAATAAATGTAACAACGAAGTATTGACCAGAACGTTGAAAACAGACCAGTTAAAATTGGTTGCACATACCAGTTTTGAGTATATTTTCAAGCAATTGACTTTTTATTTTGTGTATTAAGAAAAAGCTGGCACATAACTTATTCTAGGGCCAGAGAAATATTATAATATTGAAAAAGTCTAACCACTATTTGTTTTGATATGAACGCATTTGATTTACATAGTATGAGGCGAGGTGGGGCTAAATTTGTTGCAACTAGCGGTCTAGTTAATGATCGTGTTTTCAAGAAAAACTCAGGTGGAAGTTTGACTCGGCAAAAGACTCGTATGTGGTAGATGATGATGTTAGAAGACGTGTTTCTCTCAATTCAGGAATTTGATGGGTACATAGTGTGCCCGTTCTTTTTATTTCAAAATCGAAAATGTCTTGCTGCAAACGTAAATCACACCCAAATTGCCTTGTTTAGTTTATTATGTCATTCAATATGAAATAATATGTCACAGGATTTGAGTCCGTTGAATAGTCAAAAATATAAATATTTTGTAATTGTTTGAGTTGATTGAGTTCATTTGAGGATTATTGTGATAATCATGCATTTCGTTGAAATGTATTTGGCGGTAAATGAACACGCAGTGCAGTGGTCATTTTTTAATAAGTCATTCGAGGTTTAGTTTGCAAGCAAGACACATCGCTATACAATAGGACATAATTGGAAAAAGTACAATAGTGAGCCCTACCCGCACTCCCAAAAAAGATTGATATGGATGTAATATAAATATATATTTGATGTTATTGGTATTAATCTGTTTACATGAAATCTGAAGATCTGTTCAGTCTGTTTCAGATATTGGCGTGTAAGGACAATCTTCATTTATTGTAAATGCTGTGTTCCAGACGACTATAATAGCGCATTTCTACGACACATACATTTGTGTACAAGGACGTGATTCATGGTTACTAGTGCCAATATATGGAACATCGGTGGATATCTACGGAATCCTGTTAGAGCCATCGCGATATCGCGTTTTCAATTTCGCGAGATTGCGAGATTGCGAAATTAATTTCGCATTCTCGTCCTGTTCTACATTGAAAAAAGCCGCGAAGTTTGCAAGCCAAACTTCGTGCAAACCTCGCAATTTTATCGCGTTTTCATTTTGACGAGATCGTGAGAATGCGAAATAAATCTCGCATTCTCGCCGTATTCTACAATGAAAAAAATGCGAGGATTGCACATCAAACTTCTTGCAATCCTCGCGCTTTTTTATCGGCCTATTCTACAATGAAAAAAACGGGAGGATTGCAAATCAAACTTCGCGCAAACCTCGCGATTTTATTCTGACTAGATTCCGAGAATAAGTAATATTTTTCTTGTTTTCGCCCTCTGATAAAACGCGAGGTCTGCTAACCCAATCTTCTCATAATTCTCCCGATTTTTTCATTGTAGAATAGGCCGATATAAAATCTCGAGATTTGCACGAAGTTTGATTTGCAATCCTCGCGTTTTTTTTTCATTATAAAATACGAGATTTATTTCGCATTCTCGCGATCTCGTCAAAATGAAAACGCGATAACACGCCAGGTTTGCACGAATTTTGGCTTGCAAACTTCGCGATTTTTTCAATATAGAACAGGACGAGAATGCGAAATGAATTTCGCAATCTCGCAGTCTCGCGAAACTTGAAAATGCGAGATCGCGATGGCCCTAACAGGATTCCGTAGATATCTGCTTCAATGGATCAATTTACAGGAACCAGTCCTTACCACCGCTAGCAGCGTCCATGGTCTACTGATTTGCCATGTATATTGAGTTGATTAAAATGTCTTGCTGCAAACGCAAACCACACCCATATTGTCTTGTTTAGTTATGTTATTTATTATAACACCAGGACGGTTATGTTATTTATTATTACACCAGGACGGTTATGTTATTTGTTATTACACCAGGATGGTTATGTTATTTATTATTACACCAGGATGGTTATTTATTATTACACCAGGATGGTTATGTTATTTATTATTACACCAGGATGGATGGTTATTGGTTATGTAAAATACATTGCACCAGGACGGTTATGTTATTTGTTATTACACCAGGATGGTTATGTTATTTATTATTACACCAGGACGGTTATTTATTTATTATTACACCAGGACGGTTATGTTATTTCTTATTACATTAGGATGGTTATGTTTTTTGTTATTACACCAGGATGGTTATGTTATTTAATATTACACCAGGACGGTTATGTTATTTGTTATTACACCAGGATGGTTATGTTATTTATTATTACACCAGGACGGTTATGTTATTTGTTATTACACCAGGATGGTTATGTGTTTTATTATTACCCCAGAATAGTTATGTTATTTATTATTACACCAGGATGGTTATGTTATTTATTATTACACCAGGATGGTTATGTTATTTATTATTACACCAGGACGGTTATGTTATCTATTATAACCCCAGGATGGTTATGTTATTTATTATTACACCAGGATGGTTATGCTATTTGTTATAACACATATTATTACCCCAGGATGGTTATGTTATTTATTATTACACCAGGATGGTTATGTTATTTATTATTACACCAGGATGATTATGCTATTTGTTATTAGACATATTATTACACCAGGATGGTTATGTTATTTATTATTACCTCAGGATGGTTATGTTATTTATTATTACCTCAGGATGGTTATGTTATTTATTATTACACCAGGATGGTTATGTTATTTTTAATTACACCTACTATTACCCCAGGATGGTTATGTGTATTTATTATTACGCCAGGATGATTATGTTATTTATTATTACGCCAGGATGGTTATGTTATTTATTATTACGCCAGGATGGTTATGTTATTTATTATTACGCCAGGATGGTTATGTTATTTATTATTACGCCAGGATGGTTATGTGTATTTATTATTACGCCAGGATGGTTATGTTATTTATTATTACGCCAGGATGGTTATGTTATTTATTATTACCTCAGGATGGTTATGTTATTTATTATTACACCAGGATGGTTATGTTATTTTTAATTACACCTACTATTACCCCAGGATGGTTATGTGTATTTATTATTACGCCAGGATGATTATGTTATTTATTATTACGCCAGGATGGTTATGTTATTTATTATTACGCCAGGATGGTTATGTTATTTATTATTACGCCAGGATGGTTATGTGTATTTATTATTACGCCAGGATGGTTATGTTATTTATTATTACGCCAGGATGGTTATGTGTATTTATTATTACGCCAGGATGGTTATTTATTATTACGCCAGGATGGTTATGTTATTTATTATTACGCCAGGATGGTTATGTGTATTTATTATTACGCCAGGATGGTTATGTTATTTATTATTACGCCAGGATGGTTATGTGTATTTATTATTACGCCAGGATGGTTATGTTATTTATTATTACGCCAGGATGGTTATGTTATTTATTATTACGCCAGGATGGTTATGTTATTTATTATTACGCCAGGATGGTTATGTTATTTATTATTACGCCAGGATGGTTATGTGTATTTATTATAACGCCAGGATGGTTATGTTATTTATTATTACGCCAGGATGGTTATGTTATTTATTATTACCTCAGGATGGTTATGTTATTTATTATTACACCAGGATGGTAATGTTATTTTTAATTACACCTACTATTACCCCAGGATGGTTATGTGTATTTATTATTACGCCAGGATGATTATGTTATTTATTATTACGCCAGGATGGTTATGTTATTTATTATTACGCCAGGATGGTTATGTGTATTTATTATTACGCCAGGATGGTTATGTTATTTATTATTACGCCAGGATGGTTATGTTATTTATTATTACGCCAGGATGGTTATGTTATTTATTATTACGCCAGGATGGTTATGTGTATTTATTATTACGCCAGGATGGTTATGTTATTTATTATTACGCCAGGATGGTTATGTTATTTATTATTACATCAGGATTGTTATGTTATTTATATTATACCACAACATGTATTTTTTTTCATATTGTATTCTAATATGATAAGTGTTTAAAATGTTTTAATTCAAGGTTTGGAATGAAAGATAACTTTCAGAAAATATGGTATAACAAGAAGCAATACATTTTTTTAAGCCAACAGACTTATGTAAATACTATTTCAAAGTGTGTTTGACTCACTATAGGAAATCACTATAGGAAAAGTGTGTCTGACTCGCTATGAGGAAAGTGGGTCTGATTCACTATGGGAAAAGTGTGTCTGAATCACTGTAGGAAAGGTGTGCATGACTTACTATGGGAAAAGTGTGTCTGACTCACTATAGGAAAAGTGTGTCCGATTCACTATGGAAAAAGTGTGTCTGACTCACTATGGAAAAAGTGTCTGACTCACTTTAGGAAAAGTGTGTCTGACTCACGGAAAGAAACTTAACAGATAAAGTTTCTGATTGATTTTCAATAACAAATAAAACGTAGGCATTATAAATTAAGTGCAACTTTAAGATAAAATATTGATCTGATACGAACCAGAAAGCGATTTAAATGAATTCAATAACACATGTAATATCCTCATGCCATAATTGCATCGAACAACTTACAAAGCAACTACACTTCCTTCCATATTCATACATACACTCGCTTTCATTTTAAAATATGTGCCAATCAAATGAAAAAACGATCATGTTGCGTTAGAACTTTGGTTCAGCAGTATCTAAAGAATAAATAGTAGAGAACACAACACAGAACACTGACAGAGGTCACCTGTTACAACACAGAACACTGACAGAGGTCACCTGTTACAACACAGAACACTGACAGAGGTCACCTGTTCCTACGTCATTTGAAAAGGATGATTTACACGAAGTTGTTGAGATTCGATTCAAAACAACCAAATATAATAGTACTGAATGCAAGCCGCTCATTTGTGTTATCAACATTTGTGATTTATTATTTTTTCGAAATCCAACGTCACTTATCATTATTGATTATCTGTAAGAATGATTGCCGCATGACATGCATGCTGTTTTCTAAGCCTGACTGCACTCTTCATATCAGCTTAATTGCTCAACGCCTACACGGAAATCAGACAATTGAGAAGATCATGCATGTATTCAAGCGCGCTCATGCAAAAGTCGAAGCAATCACAAAAGAGGCACCTCTGTACAATAGAAGTACCAACATTTCAAGAACATTTACGCTTCAAACTGGTACTCGGAGTATAATGTGAAATGAAAACACAGATACAAGTGTCCATCACGTAAGTTATATAGACAAAAAGTATCCTGCTGCGTTATAACTTTGGTTCAGTATAGTTATAATAATAAGTTATTCTTTGCAAATAGTAGAATAGGACTTATTATTACACCAATATGGTTATGGCGGTTAAAGATGTTTTACTTATTTTAATAATTACTTCTGTGATACAGCATGGTGTTCTATGATATCACGGTATTTAAATGGTTTGAAGAAAAAAGAAAAGAAAAGTGTAAACAATATTTAAAGAAAAAGGAAACATAAACGCTGTATTTGGTCCTTCTATTAAATTGTTGGGATATAAAATGTAATCAACTTGACATAAAATGTCAGAATTAAATTTGAAAACAAGGGTCCCCTTATTGAGCTCATTTTTTTTTTAAGTTTCTCTGATATCAAGGTATGCACACATTGTGTATCATGTATTTCTTAGAAACTGGTATAAGATGCAACGAGTGAACATTTCTAGAAACATTACTGTATGACAGACTCATAAAAATAAAATGTAATGAATGTTATAACATCCAAGGTGGTGGAAACTGCATTTATTGAGACTAGGGGTAAGGAATTTGTTTAGATCATAAAAAAATAATCCCTGTTTTTGCATCTTTTGGAAATATCCATTTATTTATGATAAACATACTCCTTTATTTGTTTCAGTTATTTTATCTTTGCACCTAAATTCTCATTTTACAGAGATTTATAGATTTGCACTACCGTGATATTATAAAATCCTTGATATCGTAGGAAGCCAGTATACTTTATTTCACGCCGCGTCAAGTTATGAGTTGTGTGACTGTTGTTTGCTTATATTAATTATTGTCATATACTTTGTGGGTCTTCGAATTTGATTTAATGTATGAATGAACCCTCTGGAAGAACCTTCTTTATAGTTTGTTTTCATTGAAACTCGTACAAGGACAAGCTGTTTCAAGGACGAGAGTTTTGCCGTGTTAGTTTAACATTAACAGTACCGTGAATAACAACAAATAACCGTGTTTAGTATACCGTTTTAGTCACAATTATAAAGCAGCATAAAACATTAAACTTATTATCTCAAATGTAGTGTTGTACTGATAGTATAAGAAGCTTTATGTCATCTTTGTTTTGAAAACATTAAAAATTGTAAAATGTATTATGTTTTTGTTCTATTTTCCCAGTTGAGCCAGATGCCTGCATTAATATATACTTGCTTCAAATTTATAAATGATCTGTTATGAAATGCTATTTTAACGTAAATTGAGAACATATGTTTTGAGTAAATCATAGTTTAATGTTAAAACGTTAAGTGTTAACACATAATCACATTTGGTGACATTGAAAACGTTTATTTCCGGTGTTAACATAACTAGACTGGAACCCGCGAAGTTATGATTAATCTAGTTATATGTTTTGACACATGGTCTGGTCAGTGTTGACACATGGTCTGGTCAGTGTTGACACATGGTCCGGTCAGTGTTGACGCATGATCTGGTCAGTGTTGACACATGGTCTGGTCTGGCTTGTTTTGAATTTGGTGTGGGATCAAGATACACCCTTAAGGATTATAGTGTTAAAGTTGAATCCCTGCGCCTCCCCCTCCCCGTTCGATCGTGTTAAGATGCAGTCCCGAACCTTATAACGTCCTCGAATATCAGTTAATCAAGGGTACGTTAAATATAGACAAACAATTAATAATAATAATAATAATACATTCTTTATTTAAAGAAGGTTAACACATTATGACATAATATCAAGAAATAAACATCATATTTTCAGCGGCCTTCTGTACACAAATTAACAAACATTTAGCGATCTTTAACAAATACACTAACAATAAAAGTTAACATTCAATCTTCGACAAACACTCAGTTATATTTGAATAGAGAAAAAAATCGTAATAGTCTTACATAATGTACATATATATCCAAGCAAAAAAAGAAATAAATATTGACTTTAGTATCATTCATATCAATGTGCATTTTGCAACACATTTTTTTTATAATTAAATTTAAATGACTGGATAGTAGGAAGAGAACGTATGTCGACAGTTACCTTGTTCCAAACGTGTCGACCAAAGTCGCTAAATATGTCTTTCATGTATTTAGTTTGCGGTTTTTGTGTAACAAGATCATTTCGTGTAGCTGATAGCAGATTATACCTATTATTACATGAGAATGTCACAAGTTGTGATATGTAATTAGGAGCTAGGTTGTTTATTGACTTATATATCAACACACCAGTATGATAATGATCGACATCTGTTATGAAAAGAAAGCCACTGAAGTTCAATGAACATATCCTTAAAATTAGTTCGAAAAGGTTTGTTTAATATTATTCTAGTTGCTCTTTTCTGAATTTATTGTATTTTATCTTCTATTTTTTTGCTTTTACCCTACACAGTAACATAATGTTCATATCATATGTTAAATAGTAAGATATACGTTTCAATAAGACAATTTTAGAATTGAGTTTAGAACACATTTTGACTATTTGTACATTCCAAGACAAAGTTATGTCAACATAAACTCCCAGGACCTTTTGAACTGCGACATTTTCTATATAAAAAATATCAACGCTGGAGCCTGGATGTAATGACATATTATTCATAATACACCACTTATTTATAATATTCAAACGATCTTGAAGTCTATCTTGTACATCCAAGATTCGTATCTGGATAAATATCTGTAATTCCAGAGGTAGATGAGAATGCAATGTCATTAATGTACAATATAAATAGCAATGAACTTAGTATTGAACCCTGAGGAACACCTGAAGTAACTTTAATTATCTTGGATTTTAAAGTTTTACCTTTATCAATTGTTTTCTATTCGAAAGAAATGAATCAAATAATTTAATGGTATTGACTGAAAAATGGTAAAGTTTCAATAGTATATGGTCTACACGATCGAATGCCTTTCTTAGATAAAGAACTACAGCTCCTATTAATTTACCTGAGTCTATATCCTTATGCTTCTATTAACCGTGTCAGAGCAGTATGACATGAATGATATTGTCTGAAACCTGACTGGGTCTCGTGAATAACATTATACGTCTTGAAACAGAATAGTATTTGAGTGGCTATATGACGCTCAAATATTTTTTAAATTGTTGGTAAGATTGAAATTGGACGATGATTACATGGGTCCTCTTTATCTCCATTTGTGTGTATAATAATCACACATGCCTCCTTAAAAATATCAGGGAACACTCCAGTTTGTATGCTATTATTTATGATTGAAGCTATGGAGGATGTTATGTAATCACCACAATATTTTAAAATTCTAGGACCAATACCGTCTATACCTAGATTTGTTACTATCAGGTTTATCAATCGACGTTCTAACTTCAAAAGGTGATATGAGTTTTATACTAAATTAAGCATATTTTCAATTTAATATCAAGTTTTAATGGGATGACAGTAGGGTAAGTGTGAGGTTTGGTGCACCGTAGAATCGGTTTAAACCATCAGTGGCCTACTTTGCCACCACTGACCGTTCCAAGGCGGCAGCCCTATTGTCAACCCTTTTGTGTTTGTGATGTCGTTTGCATTTAATATTACTTTTGCCTTCTTGTTTGTCTGTTTGCGTGTTTGTTTCTGTGTTTTGTGGTAGACTGTCCTCCTTGAATGTTACTTTCCCTGTCCGATCTTTTTATATTTCTTGTTGTCGTAATTCAGAGAAATATCATTTTACAAACCTCGTCTTTTTAACAATGTTTGAAATATTTATAAAATGTTCATTTAATGCATTAATAATATTTAAATGTCCTTCAATGATATGATCTTTTTTGATTAGCCTATCAGGTGTTGAAATACCTCCATTGTTTTCTTTTCCCGTTTTGGAAATGTTTTTTAAGTTTGTCCACATATACTTTGGGCTTTATATTCTTTAATAGCTTTGTTATAAAAGCTTCTTATTTTTCTTTATCATGGATGACATTTTATTGTGTAATAATGTATATTGGTCCCACTATTTTTCTTTATGTAGCTTATCTCTCTGATGAATAGCGTTCTTAATATCATCAGTAAACCACTCAGGCTGGGTTTCATGTTTTATTCTCTTTTCTCGAATAGGTGCATGCTTTTCTAGAATAGCTTGTGTTTAATATTGTATACAATACATTTTATGACTCATTTGGATCAACAAAATATTCAACTATTTCGAATGATGATTTTGCTAAATCATTACAGAATATATGTTCATCGAATTTCTTAAAAGATCTGTATTTGATTGTCTCATGGGTAACTCGCCCTGACTTAACATTATTTGTCGATCGTGAAAATCATACAGGATAGTGAACACTTATACTGTAAAAAGGTACTTTAATTTCACATATTAGATCGGATCTTGTAGTATAAATATGGTCGATAGTTGTAGAACTGTTTTTATTTATTCTGGTAGGCGTATTTACCATTTGAATAAGACCACATTTTAAGATAGTATTGGCCCATCGTTGATTACTATACTTTTCAGAATCCGTTTCTGTTAAATAGTTGATATTGAAATCTCCTAATATGTGAATTTCTAAATTAAAATGATCCAACTTGTCAAGCTGAGTTTCATATAATTCAATCCATGATACTTTCAAATCAGGTGCTCGATGAACAAAATTTAGTAGGAAAGCTGTACAATTAGAATACTTTATCTCTATCTATACAGACACAATAGCATCATGCTCAAGGTCGTAACGACGTGTATACGGAACTTATACTAGGATACCACCTCCCTGTCTACCTTTCCTGTCTTCTCTTTCAAATGTAAAATTGTTGACATTTATGTCATTATCATCGATATTTGCAGTAAGAAAAGTTTCACAGAACCCTTATATATCTGTCGAGTTTGGTTGGCTTAAGTGGTATTTTATTTCATCAATCTTTGGCATTATATGATGTACGTTAAGATTAGCAATATATTATCCTTTTTATTGTAGTTGAATGAACTTAACGTTTGAATTGTTGTTCTTTAAATGTACATTATTTGTTTCAATGGTATTAACGTTATCTGTGGTTACTATGTTTGTTATATTATCATTCGAAATAGCATCTTTAGTTGAGGACAACGAAACTTCACTCACATCAGTCTCGGTATTTATACAACTTACGTTAGAGATTGAATTATCATCAGTTCCCGACGTAGAATTTATATTATAAGTATTTTTAATATATACATGCATTTGGTGCATTCCTGTTAAATTATCATCATTATTGAAAACTATTTTTGTGTATGAGATTCCTTTTCCAACAATAAATTAAAAGCACAATTACATGTGAGTTCGTCACACTTGCTGCATATAGTTTGTAAATGTTCGTACATATTTTTATTCTCAAACTGTGATGAGTATTTGCCGTCGTTGTCCTATGTCCTGTTTCTGTTTTGTGGCGAGTGTCCATTTCCTGTCACGTGCCATCTATTTCCGCTACCGTTTCTATTGAGACCACAGTCCTGGGTATTGTGATTATTCATGTCACAATAGTCACAGTATCGTGAATAGCCGCGATTTGGTACCATGCGTCTGTTTCCGTTACCACCCGCGCGTGCACTCCATCCGAATATTGGTAGGAGGAAAGGGTGTCTTCGACGTTGCTGCTGCCTTAACATGCCACCGGAAGGACTGCCACCGTTATGATGCTCATTAGATTGATTTGCGCGATTTTTAGTACAGATGGCTTTAGTTGATGAACGTTTCTTGACTACATTAATCAATTCATTGGAGCACATGAGTAATGTACTCGAACCACGGCCGTTGAGATGGATTCCATCGGGTGAAAAGTAGTGTTTTGCCAGTTTTGTTTTCATGTAGGTGAAGAATATATGACTTTGAAGAAGCCAAACACCGGTATCTAGGCTAATCTGTTTTAAAGCATCATTGTAGGCGGCTTCTTCTGCATCTTTCCTGGGACACCGAGTACTAAGGTACACCTTACACTCCCGCTAAACTAGTGCATTGACGACGTCTTTTATTTCCGCGCCTAACCGCGTCTTCCGGCGTGCGACGTCATTTCCGCCAATATATATTGCGCCATATTTAATTGTCGATCCCGTAACGCCAACTCTTTTACTGTCGCCCCACCTGCAGCAATAATATCTGTTGTACTATTTAGGCTATTACGTTGAATTCCTTTTAATATCGAGTCTTCTATGATCAAGGTTCGATTCTCCACTAACGTTTTACAACTTGTTACTTTGGCCGCCAGTCTTGTAGAATTCTCATTGAAGGATGTATCGCTACTATTTCGTGCATGGTTAACTTGTGTAATTGTATTCGGTGTACATTCATTAGATTGAGGAATGTTCATTTGTTCTTCTCCGGAGCTAATCTGGGTGGTGCTTGGTGTTTTTCGTTTTTCGTAATATATTTCGGCATTTTTCTCATGCAGTACATTTTTCTCATGCAGTAACTTCAAGGAATCAATTCAATTCCTTGAAGTCTCCTCAAACCTCTTTGAATTCCATGTCATTTAGTTCAGTATGGTCGCTATCATCCGGAATGCTGTGGATGTCGGAACATTCAGAAACATCATCCGGGTGTACTTCATTTACATACCTGCTTTGAATCGCCAATTCTTCGGACGATGTTTCTTTCATTTCGGCACTGCCGTGTGTATTGAAATACTGTGTGATCATTTCCTTGACACTTGTATTGAAGTCATCAATGGATATATTGTCTTCCGTAATTTTCTTTTCGATCACTGTAAATATTTTGGATAGGTCTATTTGTAAAAAATGGTTAGTATTTTTTCCGTTAATCAAAAAGGACGATTTTGAATGATACATTTTCATTGTGTAATGTGTCGATTTACCTGAAATAAACTTGAACTTTGTATCAACAAGATGTCCGGCTTTGTCAATCACAGGATCTTTTTGCATATTATGTTATTTTGCTGGGACATGAAGAACTCTTCAGTTGAAAAACGCAGCAGCTCGTATGTTCCGGCATTTAAACTAAGTTTCACGCCGCCACCAGTTTCAGTTAGCTGTGATCCCTGGTTTTCTGTTACAGAACGTGTTTACTTCATGGATTTAATTTCATTTAGGTTATTATTTCTCTCCTCAAGTGATGATTCTGAGTTCCTTCCATCCTTAATACTTGAGATTCCATTTATTTGCTGATTAATAGGCCCTGTCACAATTTGAGTAAACTGATTTTGAGACTTTTTTTAAAGTGTTTTTTTTATGTTTTTTCTACTTAATATTGAAAAAGTGGACACATTCATATAAGGCGGTGTGTCCACATGTTAAAAAAATTTCAAAATATGATTTAATTGCCATGTTTAACCGTTTTTAGACCAAGACGTATTTGACCATTTTCCGAAATTGAACCTTTTTAAAAAAAAAATATGTTCAACATCGATCGATCATTCTGGAAAAAGTCGGTGATTCTGGAGGAGACGAAACATAAAACATGTAACACTAATACAAGTGTAGTGTTACTGCGTCAATAAAATTACCTTCAATGATCGTTTGATGTTCGAAATATGCAATTTATGTTGACAACTGCACTTTTTCCTATTTCTCTGACGCGGCCATCTTAGCAGACAACATCGAGGTAAAATCCGTTGTAAACCAGTCAGAATTATGCAACAATTGTTTTAATTGGTCAATTTAAACTAATAAGCGCGCGATAACATTCTGGTTTACGAACCATAAACTCGATGAATGAACTATATCGCTTCAGCAAGGGACGCAGTCAACAATTTTATGAATGAAATTAAATGCCTTTACAATTGTGTCATCACAAGGACATAGGCCTAGTTCGTAGAAATATTCATGGCACGTTTACTGCTGGTGTGTGTTCTGATATTTCCTTATAACTACAAAAAAGAGATATATTTCCGTATAAACAAGTTTTCATTCCCTTCAGATACTGCAACCTTGATAGAATAACCTTTACATTGAGATAATTTATATACTTTTTTCATTCCCTTCAGAACTTGCAACATTGTAAATGGATACATATTTTTTTATTCTCTTCAGAACTTGCAGCATTCAACAAAAAAAAGAGCTATATTTCCGTTATTCATTCCTTCAGTTTTTTGTTGAAACGTCTGTGTTAATTTAAGGGTTTGATGTTATTCATTCCCTTCAAACTGTTGTCGAAACATCTGTGCTAATTTTAGGGTTTAATGTTTTTCATTCCCTTCAAATTGTTGTCGAAACGTCTGTGCTAATTCCCTTCAGATTTTGCAAAATTTGAAGGGAATGAAAAGGATTTTATCCCAATTTGTTGGGATAAATTGGGATAAATTCCTTTTCATTCCCTTCAGAATTTTGCAACAGTGAAACTGATCAGATTTTAAAAAACGGCCAAAACACCGCAATTCATTATCACCTTACGTGTCCACATTTCCAAAAACAGGCAAAAATGCCTATTTCAACAAGATGATCTGTGTCCACATTTCCAAAACAGGCAAAAATGCCTATTTCAACAAGATGATCTGTGTCCACATTTCCAAAAACTTGATATTTTACCCCCAAAAAGTAATCCAAGCCCCTTTTTCTATGTATTTGTCCCCAAAGGAGACCCTTTCCCCGGAATATACCTTCCATGTATCACATTATTAAACTTCTAAAATAAGAGGACACGTCGCCTTATAGAGCCGTGTCCACATTTTCAGAAACACACTTTTCTTATAAAAACACACTTTTTTAAAATGTGGACACGCCGCCTAATAGAGCCGTGTCCACATTTTAAAAAAGACACTTTTCTTAGGAAAAACACACTTTTTTTAAATGTGGACACGCCGCCTTATAGAGCCGTGTCCACATTTTAAAAAAGACACTTTTCTTAGAAAAAACATACTTTTTTAAAATGTGGACACGGCTCTATAAGGCGGTGTGGTGTGTCCACATTTTAAAAAAATACACTTTTCTTAGGAAAACCATACTTTTTTAAAATGTGGACACGCTGCCTTATAGAGCCGTGTCCACATTTTAAAAAAGTATGTTTTTCCTAAGAAAAGTGTCTTTTTTTAAATGTGGACACACCGCCTTATAGAGCCGTGTCCACATTTTAAAAAAGTATGTTTTTCCTAAGAAAAGTGTCTTTTTTTAAATGTGGACACACCGCCTTATAGAGCTGTGTCCACATTTTAGAAGTTGTTATAATGTGATACATGGAAGGTATATTCCGGGGAAAGGGTCTCCTTTGGGGACAAATACATAGAAAAAGGGGCTTGGATTACTTTTTGGGGGTAAAATATCAAGTTTTTGGAAATGTGGACACAGATCGTCTTTGTGATTTACACATTTTTCGCATTTTTTGAAAAATGGACACGTTCAATATTTAAGTTCTGAACTTGAAGGGAATGAAAAATAATATTTTTCAATTTACAACATATTTAGTAGAATGCCGGCATGTTCTGAAGTGAATACAAATTAATATTCTCCATTTACAGCTATTTAGTCAATGTGGCAAGTTCTGAAGGGAATGAATAAAATCATTTTTTGATATGTTTTTAACATGTGGATGGTGCCTTATATGAACGTGTCCATGCGGTCCTTTTCATTCATTTGGTTCATTAAGACGTGCTCGACCTCTAGTCCAATGAAAAACGTCGTTATATAATGGTAGCCGTGAAAATAGACTGGTTTAAATCCCATTACTAAGAGCAAAATAAGTGCAAAAATCAGGTTACTCAAATTGTGACAGGGCCGATTAATATACCGTTTGATAGATAATATAATTATATCACTATTAAAATTCTTTATATTACTTTACCGATGAAAACCGACGTAATAATTAATTATTTACGATTCATAATTGATAATACTAAAATAGGTCAGTAAATTAAGAGATAACCATGCTAAGATTTTCAATCTGGGACGGTATGTGAGTGGTTTTACGGTCTGAAATTACGATTTTACGGCGACGCGGTAACATGGTTATCTCGATTCTAATGATTTTCCATTCATATGCTACAAATATAAAATAATATCATGCATACACACTTGTTTTTCTATGAAAACTCAAATTCACGGATGCCAGCATTTTTTTGACGTTATCCAATGACGTCCGTTGTTTATATCAACGTCATGTGACGTCACATATTTTTCATACGGTAAATCGGGGGTTTTACGGTCGCAAATTTGACACGTTAGCCAATGGAGAAACGCGTTACATACTAGTTGCATTAGAATAGTCTTCTACTTTTGGTATCTCCTGATTTGAAAATATATAAAATCTTGGCCGTTTTTTTTAAAGATATATACACGGCATTATAAAGTTAGTACCACTTAACCTTTAATAGATACGGTAAAACTGTTTGCCGTCAGGTTGTTGGTAACTGTGCGCCACTTGTCGCATATTTGTTTTATACTGTTTTGAAAGAGATGTTATTTTTGTCACTGTCACATACTGATATCGTGTGGAGCATTTTGTCTGAACAGTTCACTTGTCGTACTGATTGACACGTGTTTAAGTCATTCATTGTTCTTTTGAAATATGTTCACCATTTGCACGACTAAATGCACAGATATTGACGCGCTTTACTTAAGTTGTAAGACAGAATTGCTGAAGGTTGTTAATAAAGTTTATACAGGCGTTAATATATGCAAAGGGTATATTTATTTTTCATTCTGTACAGTGCACCAACGTCTTATTCATTAATACAACATATATTGTTTTCCTCATCTATGCTTGATAATTGTAAATATATTTGGCATACTTTAAAAGTCGCATTAATAAACCGCTGATTGTTTCTTGAGTTAGTCCAAACCCCTCATGGCCACCTTCTAGTCAAGGAGACATTATTGATGTGTTTAATAATATATCTCGGTATGTAGATGACATACTCATATTATGGATAATCCGTTCTTTGCTCATATGCCACTTATATGTATCCACCCGAGCTCGAGTTGAATAAAGCTAACAGTTCTGATACTATAGAATCATCTCTCGATTTCAAATGAGTATATGCATACTAAAATATATAATAAGAGATATGACTTAAACTTTGAAATCGTTAACAATCCACATTTAGTTGGGAACATACCTCATACCTCGTGGTTTATATTTCCAAGTTCATTCCCTTTGCTAGAGCTTGTATCGATGGTTCAATAAAGTTAAAACAAATGTATTATGAGTAAACTCCTTTAGCAAGGTTTTCGTTATCACAGATCTTTCTCAAAGTTGTATCGCCGCAACGAAAATACCTGCTGGAGAAGTAATACAGCAACCTAGAAACATGTCTGCGACTAGGAATATCACTACCTTTAATCCGGAAAATCGTCAGGAAAGGATACGACCTTTTATTATTTCAACACACATCATGCTTAGTGATTATACATAACGGTCGATATTTACGTGGTGTAGGTCATTCTAGTTCTAGCTGTCTGGAATCAGTTCCACACAAAAGTCTTCAACGATTTTAACCTGTTTTTAAAAGCGACCCTAAAGGGGACGTTTAAACATCTACTTTAACTTCGACGTTGGGCCAGTCATTGTCACTGTGAGTTCCCGTACATGACAAAAGGCAAACTGCGGTGGATTACAACGACGCACAATGGACGATCGACGTTTCCCTGCGAGAAACACACTGGACGTGTGCGCGGGTAGCTACCATTTCAGAGACCAGTGTGGATAGCGGAGGAGCCATAAACACGTGTAAGGCGAGCACCAAAATACAGTGCAATCAACAATATTGACCTACTTTTACATTCTTCTGTCATCCGACTGGCCGAAATCTTCACTTCTACAACTCAGATCTGCTATGGATGCATCACCATCTCTGGTGGGAATCAATCCTACGTGGTACCACTGAGTTTTGTCGGTGTGTTCTTTGAAAAGACACTTTCCCTTAGCCTCGTCCGTCGGATGGGGACGTAAACCTTGCGGTCCCGTGTATCGGTCTATCCTCCGAACACGTTAAAGAACCATAGGAATCTATCCGATAATCGATAATAAGAGTAGGGCACGGTTCCCGGATTCCTATATATCCTTCCCCTCTCTCTGGGCCGGCTCTAAATAACCTATACTGTGTTGATGAGCCGTTAAACAACATTCAATTCATTTCTAATCTCCTTGATGTCCTCCAGCGATTTACTTTGAAAGAGATGGAACGGCTACGACTCTACTGCATCGTGTAATCTTCTATGGAAAAGCTCGCCCAAAGGCGTAAAGAGGATAACGAAAACATGTGCTGTTTTTTCTTTGTTGACAAACGAGTTGAATATGGAGGGAGCATGTAAGATACGTTCGTTGAGGAAACCAACCTTACTTGAATGAGTTTCAGAGAAGGAAGCATCAGCTATCTATAATAATCACATATTTAGTCTTACGATACGTGCTGTCTGCACCGGATCTGAAAAGAACGGTAATAAACAACTATTAATTTTACTGGGCATTATTTTCAAAATAAAGGTACTGGAGGCGATCGGGCAGCACTAGTGGTGTCAGTCCAAATACGAAAACAACCATCATAATGTGTTTCAAAGGTCGGGCGAAAGACGTCTATAAGTGATGTGTACGTACACGAATACGTGTGGTAAACTCACTAATTAGTAACTAATTTTCATTATGCGTCCAACTTAAATGTCATCTCCAAATCGGGGACGCCGCCATTTTGAAACTTCCGGTCTCGTTTTTGATCAGCTTCCAGTCTCGCGGTGAAGTCACCATGACGTGGAAAGCAAAAAGTAATAAAGCAATATCGGCATTCTTTCATGAACATGAAAATAAGGAATTTTTAAAGAATGTTTACATATTATGCAGGATTTTAGGCGATTTTTGTACAACGTAAAAAGCGACATTTCTGACATTCACAAAATCTCGATAAATTCCATGGCCGGAAAAGCCGGCATTGACCGAGATAGACGAATATATAATACAAATGCAGGTTACTATCTTTGACTGTTTTAAAAGGACTTGTTCAAAAATGAGATATAGGGTCTTATAGAAACCATATCGCCCGAACGCAATGGCATCGTAGGTCCGCACTGTAATGCAAACAAGGACTTGATAATACACTGAAAGAGACAAAAACAACAGAAAGGGTGACGAAGACAGGGTTACCGACAAAACATGGCTTCCTAGTTCTCTGACGAATTTTTAACTGGTTTCGGGGGGAGTTGTATTGTAAAACATGGGGAAAACAGACCTTTTTAAAACGGAATGGGCCAAATTTAGGCACCTTATATGACAAAAAACAACAACGGCAACATTGATTAGGAATAGTTTGTTTTAGTATATGATAGAATAGAATATGTATTTCTAGTAAAGATACTATATAAAGAATAAAGAAATCGATATACAAGTAGACATATGTTTTGTACTCGTACATTGAATGCATCTTAAATGCAATAATAAATTCCATAAAGCTATCTCTCATGTTTTATAGAGTCCAGTAGAACAATGCACATTCTATTCATATTGACACCTTATAGTCTTCAGCTGTGATAATTCGGAAAAATGTTTTGATATTAAGATTAACAGAGATCTGAGAATTTCGGCTCTGAGATTAGTAACGATTTGACAAGTACTGATAATACTTTTGAATAATACGTTTCTTAACGAAGATAAGTCACAATTATGACCCCTCTAAAACTGAGAAGTTATGAAAATGCATGTCAAAAAGCGTGTGTTTTCAAAGTTGTTTTCCCATCCTCTAATCTCAAATCCTGTATACGCCACTGCTTACCTTAAAGTCAAATCTTTATCACTATCCTCTTCTCTTACACAAATGCTCATCTGTACATAATCTACGAAGTTAGATGTTGCAGTGTCAGTAGACAGTGCTGATGTTGCAGTGTCAGTAGACAGTGCTGATGTTGCAGTGTCAGTAGACAGTGATGATGGTGTCAGTAGACAGTGCTGATGGTACAGTGTCAGTAGACAGTGCTGATGGTGCAGTGTCAGTAGACAGTGCTGATGTTGCAGTGTCAGTAGACAGTACTGATGTTGCAGTGTCAGTAGACAGTGCTGATGGTGCAGTGTCAGTAGACAGTGCTGATCGAACATTTTCATTAATACTAATTAACCGGAAGGCAAACCTGCGTCTTATGTTAATGCAAATGCACATTTCGTATAAAACTGAAGCACATTACGAAGGTTTTCATTTGAATTCGGATTGGCATCAAAAGCCTTTCTAGATCGCCTCAAGTGCCTTTAAACATGTTTCTTATATTTCACGGTAAACTCCAAAGACATATATTGTAATATAGCAAGTGATGAATATTTTCTTCAAAGTCACTCAAGGGCTTGGATTGAATCAGATAAGGCGTAAAATCAATACTGCTTAACCAGGAATCTTTAAGGAGACGAAAATAGATAAGACCATTAAATCAGACAAACGAAAATAATCCGCCTATATATGGAAAACTGTAGAGAAAATACCAACAAGATCGTCTACCGATATAAAAATAGATACTAGTATATATATTCTTAGAATAATTAGCTTTATATAGCATTATCCTACTCATCTTTTTATAACAACATATGCCATTGTACTTAGTTAAGCTACTTTGACAGTTTATATAGTACGGAAACGTATGCTGGCCCCACTAAAATTCAGCTGAAGTTAACGCCAAAAGTAAAAAACTGAGATAGTTAAATGTAAAGACTTATTTATAGAACAGATAATATATCTGGTAGTATTGAAAATGTATATATAGACGGAAATAAATAAGTTATAAAAAATGAGTGTTATATTTGAAGGAAGATACACGTGAAGTTCTGAGAGTTACTTTATGTGTAGATTTATATTACTAGTTGTGAACACTGAGTATGTTATTTTTCAAGTTAGATACAAGACACGTTAACAAGTTATTTTCCATGTATATCTTCTTATTTTAAATCAATAAGTTGTCTAAACTGAATATATTATACAACAATTAAGAGACAAGTCCGTCTATAAGTTGCTTATTATATTTGTTAATATTTAACGACTTCATCAACTATGTTATGTATCCGTACGGTCATACAGAATGTCAAAAATCAACACAAACTGAAATAATATAACAGAGAAAATGTATTTAGATTTATTGAAGATGGGCTATGAAAGAGACTCAATACTGAACTTAGTTTATATTTATTGGAATAACAAGGCCATGGCTTCAGCATATTATAACAAGAAACATAATGTGCATAACAAATGTGCAGTCACGATATTTATAACAATTTGAAAAATGGTCATAGCTCCGACCAAGTTTTGAAGTGAATGAAAACTGTACTCAATGAACCCTGGGACCAGATGTTCACAAAGCCAGATATTTAAAATTTAGTTGCTTTCCTTCAAATGTTCTCGTAAAATAATTACTACACACTGCTGTGACCGCGACATACTGCCAACCCTGTGGAATATCCACCGCTGAAGCCACGACAATAGGATTAATATTCTTAGGACTTCACATCTGTATTAGGATACGCTGTGCCCAAACCGCCATTTCTCGAGTAATGTAACTGAAATGTATATATAAAACTGGCAAAGCAAAACAGAACAATAATATGCATAGGTAATAAAATGAGGGTATGGGAGGGAGGGTATTTTTCATAAATGAACACGACACATGCTAAAGTTTGCAATTTACATCTGATACCGCCTGCAACAAATGGCCGCATCTTTATAGAGACAGATAATTGGTGTAGCGTACGATTTACACACTCATTAATAAACCAAAAACAAATAAGCAGGATTGCGAATTGTTTATAAAAATTATCAATCCCACTTAAATAAAAGGATTTATGTCGATGAACGACAAATCCCATTATTGAAGATGGGCTATGAAAGAGACTCAATACTGAACTTAGTTTATATTTATTGGAATAACAAGGCCATGGCTTCAGCATATTATAACAAGAAACATAATGTGCATAACAAATGTGCAGTCACGATATTTATAACAATTTGAAAAATGGTCATAGCTCCGACCAAGTTTTGAAGTGAATGAAAACTGTACTCAATGAACCCTGGGACCAGATGTTCACAAAGCCAGATATTTAAAATTTAGTTGCTTTCCTTCAAATGTTCTCGTAAAATAATTACTACACACTGCTGTGACCGCGACATACTGCCACATGCCACAAGTGGTGACAGAGGCACCACGAGAGGCACCGCCATTAAAATGGGGGAAGCAGAGCACAGCAGTGAAAAGAACAAGTCAGTCCTCAAATGGAGGTATGGCTGACGCACTTCACAATCGAAGCGATTTGTCTCGCCAACAACAACATTCATCATATGACCCAAATATGGTCGACAACATTCAACAAATGACCCAAATATGGTCAATTATAACATTAACAGTCACCCAAAAGTGGCTTGCAACCCAAATTGGTTAGCATACAAAATTGCCAAAATACAAATAAATTTATTTTCAACAACAAAATGGGTTATGACCCAAACTGGGTAAAGCACTATATTGCCAACCACATAGTAACCCATAAGGGGTTAACAAATTGACGAAGGATAAGCAGATAACCTTATATAGAGGTTATACATATATGCCAAAAAAGTGACTGCACATCAACATAATTTGAATTCATTTTATTAAAGCCACGGGCCGATTTCAGAACTAAAGGCAAAATTCTGGCATCTGTACTTCAACAATTTCGGGATATCTAATATATCCACCATTCATTCGGAAAACCTCTGTTGCAACTTGACTATTTACCCTAATCCTGAATTTGTTCAAAGCTTTATGGGACTTTTCATTTCCATAATATAAGTGTGGTAAAATCTGCGACCAAACAATCTAACTTCAGAAATCAAGTCGTTTATGTCATGTAGTGTTTTAATAATACTTTTCCTTAATTTATCTGAGGGTACTTGACCAATGTCATTGCTTCCCACATGCAATGCCAATATATGTGGGTGGTCCTCAAGAGATAACAACTTTAATGTCTTCAACACTTGGCACCAAGTAATTGAAGTGAATTTAAGATACACATCACCATGCATAGAAGTAAATTTATAGTCGGTAGAAACGAATTATGTGTTTCAATAAAAAATCCAACCACAGGCAGACACCTCTGCAACCCATTAATTAAATTCAATGTTACAATTAACTTCAGCTTTTGAATGACCACCTATGTAAATAATTATTTATTCAAGAAGACTAGGACTAAAGCATTTCCAAATTTACAAATATATTCTATTATGTCCTTTGACTATAAACTAGGAATATGTATCCTTTTCAAGTAAACTGACCCACGTGTTAAAGGTTGAATGCAAAACTATTGCATCTTCATATTAATGAAGGAGACGCAATTGCGATTGACTGAATGCCATTGAAAACCTCAGTTAAAGCAGCTTTCCCACCACCAACAGCCACATTGTACAAGGTATATACATCGGTTCAAAAGCCACTGATGACAAGGTATATATATAACATACAAATTTTGAGTAATCCAAACTCTATAGCCACACTATAAACGGCTTATGGCTGGCGAAACCCTAAAACTGGAGAGTTGAAATGTTACCAACTCACAACCCACTCCACGCACATTCAATCACGGATATTTAAGAACCGGTGAATAACAACCACCCTCAACAGGCACATACCCCTCACCACACGACCTGAACATCTGGATAGTGTTGACAAATATTTCTATTTTGTGCTTTCAAGAACAACTAACTTGGTTTATGAATGCCTCTCTTTATTCGGAGAGTTATTAAAAGGAGGTTTAAATGTGTTATATATATAATTGATGCGACAAGTGTTTTAAAAATTTAAATTTGGGTCATGCATAGAACAGTTTTACTTCGAGTATAGAAGTGCCTATTATAGTTTAGTGACCATGCACAGAACTCAGTGCTATATATAGGGTAGGGACAAACCCAACTGGAGTAATAAATTCATTACGTCATATCGGTTAAAAAGCGGAGGGACAATAAATCTGTGCACTACACCCACCCACAAACACACAAATTAAATAGATACCAGTGCCATTTCATATGCCTTGTTTAACAATGACAGGATAAATAATACTCATTGAACCAATGGAATAGCCATGAAATAAACCATATGAAAAGCATCCGAATTCTTCCAAGGTCTTGGAAAATGGAACGCCACTTATAAATCCATTGTCGATATATTAACCAGTTCTGGGGATATATTCCCAAATTCCACACCAAATATTTTGGATACATCTGACATTCGCAATGTTTGAAATGTCGCTTTGTGATTTATGGTTAACTTGTATAACTAAGAAATGGAACATTACATACAATACCAACACTGGGCCTCTATGACATGTCCACAACATCACGCCCGGTACACCCACATTTTTGTCAGGAACTTTTGACTGGCCCTAAGTCAACTTGATAGTGACAGAAACCGAAATATAAGGCAACGTCTTTGAGAGAATGAAATAAAATAAAGCCTTAATTAAGTGACAGGTATCCAATTATAAGTAAGCAGCATCTGCAAATCCACCAGTATACAAAACAACAGCCACTATAATGAAAACAACCCTGTACACAAACAAATAAATGTGTAAAGTGTATCGCTAGACAAATAACACTGGACCTGTTATAACCCGTCTTATTAGCAGCAGCAGTCAGCAGCAGCAAGTTAAAAATTTGCTGAAATCCACAAAAACTGTTAGGTATACTTATCAGAAATTTGTTATAAAGAGAACCTATTGCAGAAACACTGCAATTACTGTCAACAACCACAATTTCATCATCAGCCCTGGAGAGTGAATAATAGCAGCAGAAGTTAAATGTATAGGGCACAACGACGACCATAACATAAATGGCCAACATAATGGCTTGATTCAACATTAATTTTCATTAACAACATGGTGACAAACAAGTTATTTATATAAATTGTTTCATAATAGTTTCATGATCAGCCCTGGAGAGTGAATAATAGCAGCAGAAGTTAAATGTATAGGGCACAACGACGACCATAACATAAATGGCCAACATAATGGCTTGATTCAACATTAATTTTCATTAACAACATGGTGACAAACAAGTTATTTATATAAATTGTTTTCATAATAGTTTCATGATCAGCCCTGGAGAGTGAATAATAGCAGCAGAAGTTAAATGTATAGGGCACAACGACGACCATAACATAAATGGCCAACATAACGGCTTGATTCAACATTAATTTTCATTAACAACATGGTGACAAACAAGTTATTTATATAAATTGTTTTCATAATAGTTTCATGATCAGCCCTGGAGAGTGAATAATAGCAGAAGAAGTTAAATGTATAGGGCACAACGATGACCATAACATCAATGGCCAACATAATGGCTTGATTCAACATTAATTTTCATTAACAACATGGTGACAAACAGGTTATTTATATAAATTGTTTTCATAATAGTACTGAAAGAGCATTATCAGAAGCAAGTTATCATTGACATCATCCTCATAATGACACCAGAGTGTATCATATTTACTTATTTAGTGTTCTAATGTGTATAGCTCTACTAAATCAGTGATTAAAGGGTCACACGGCAATTTTTTATTCAAATTAGCCGCACAATTTATTAATCCAGTATCATTTGGACGTAGAAGTTGCTTGCATGTTTCTTATTATTATGCCATGTTTAAATATATAATTGAGGCAATATAATCAACAGTTAGTAATATCAACTTTTTATTTATTTATTTTTATTTTTTATTTATTTATTTTTATTTTTAATAACCCAACTGACTTAAAGCCATAATTTATTAACCCGATTGACTTAAAGCCATAATAAAGTAGAACACAAGTCCTGTTTCCGTAAGCGTTGCAACATCTGTTCCGTCAGCCACAACTTGCCATCCACCGTTAACCGTATCGCTTGCAGATTCCGACTACGACTCGCACTTCTTCTTCTGTAACAATGTGTAGCCAATCCACCATCTCAGACGTCAGTTGCTTAACGATCTTCTCACAAACTCTGGAGATACCACCAGCTCCTGCTGTCCTTATCTATTTTGCTGGTAGGTTCATCCAGTTCCTGCATCCTGAGTCGTCATCGGGCCCCTTGACTGCTTTACGGCAAAACTGGGTCTGTGACTGTAGTTTAGGCATACTGTATTTCTGAAATAAATTGCTAAAATATTGAACCCTTGCACACTACATTAAATAAAACTTTTTATTTTCATGTGAACCCCATCAACTATTTGAACACTGTCATATTTAATCCAGTGTTCAATCCTTGCCTTGGCCATGCAATTTATCCCTGAGCAAGGGAATTAATCTGTGTTGCTTAGTACTGGTTCCACCCAGGAAGCCAATTTAAGTTGCAAGAACAGGTTTCCCAATCGATGTAAAGTAATAATTTAAAGTAAACAAAGAAAGAATTCTTCTTCTTCTCGGTCATATTTAATCCAGTGTTCAATCAGTGTCTTGGCCATGCAATTTATTTCTGAACAAGGGACCTAAGCCATGTTGCTTAGTACTGGTTCCACCCAGGAAGCCAATTTAAGTTGCAAAAACAGGTTTCCTAATCGATTTAAATTAATAATTTAAAGTAAAGTTAACAAAGAAAGAATTCTTCATTTTCTTTTTCTATGCACAAATGCACCCCTGGCACTTCTTCCCGGCAGCCTTTTTCCCTTTGCCTTAGATGGTCCTTTACTTGCATACATGCTCTTCGGCGGTCTTGCCGATTGTCGCTTAGGCATCTTGTATTACTGAAATAAACCGCTTAAATGTAAACACCTCGCATTTACATTCCAAATGCCAAGAATGCCAAGATGTCAACACATAGCATTTACATTATTATCGGTAGATATATAAATAGTGTTAAGCAAATATGCATTTGTCTTATTACTAATGGTTGATTAGAATCAATATCACGCTAATAATATCCTAAACATACTATGGCATGAGAAAAAACAATGAAAACTTCACTTTTCATTTAATTACATTGAACTCAAATGCGTGAAATGGACACTTCAATATTGCTGGGTGTCCCTTTAAAATATTTCAAACAAATTAATAACAAAAGCATGTACATTTCCTGCTTAATAGTACATTTCTGCGTAATACAGTAAAAACAAATACTATATATTCAAACCTCTCTTTGACCACTTAAATAAACATCTCTTGATGTCTGTCAGTCGACAAAATAAGAAGAAACTCATTTCACAAAGGAACACTTTCACGCTATGCAAATGGAGTAATTACGGACAAGGGAGATAACTTCTATATGAATAGCATACATGACACTATAGAACTAAGGTCAACTGAATAGAAATACCACAGCCTGGTTCGTTTCCCTTGTTTTTAACAACGAAACTGAATACTCTGTCTTCACGATCGTATTATACATCAACCAACGAGATGTTGGCACATCCACCCACGAGATGTTGGCTGAACAAAAAAACGCGAGACTGTTACAGATGACCTTCACAATGATTATTCAGTGCATACGTACCGACAGTTGTTCGTAGATTATAAACAATGGCCAGGTTATTGGTAAATAAATAATAAATATACCCCCTGATAAGTTAACGATTTAATGGTGGCATAGTTCCGCTCCAACGCCCTGATCAGCCCTGTTCACGATTTCGCCATGACGTGTTGATTTCCCCCACGATCACCAGTTGAACATGTTCATAATTTGAGTGAATAAATCTCTATTAAATCAAAACCATCGAACATTTACTACTGCACATTTACGATCAATAATATCCGAAAATGAACAATATCAATTCCTAAGTAATTATTTTTCATAAATGAACACGACACATGCTAAAGTTTGCAATTTACATCTGATACCGCCTGCAACAAATGGCCGCATCTTTATAGAGACAGATAATTGGTGTAGCGTACGATTTACACACTCATTAATAAACCAAAAACAAATAAGCAGGATTGCGAATTGTTTATAAAAATTATCAATCCCACTTAAATAAAAGGATTTATGTCGATGAACGACAAATCCCAATAATTTCGATAAAAAGAATGTGATCATGATCCAGTAAAGTTGTAGGCGAATTTCAGTTGAAGGGCGGAAATATGGATCCAGATCAGGTGAGACAATTGTTTTTGTTTTGTAGTGTTATTGCTGTTATTTGAAAACATAAAAGGTTGTTTAAAAATAAACAACACACAACAACATCGACCTTGCAAGAGTAGGTGGGAAAAGGCTCAACATTCTGAATATTATGCAGCTATCAATATTTTCCTCTGAGGCGGGTGAGACATTTGCAAGACTGATATCTTGTCCAATTTCTTAGGGTACGAGTAATTACAAATATCAAATATCTCCATGTAAGTCTAAACATCGGGCATGTTCAATTACCCTGATCATGGTGTCATTGTTTTTTAGTCTAATTTCTTCTTATTTTTTCTAAGCCGCAGTGCGACCCGCCGCTCCCATGTAGGTGGGTCACGCCGCTCCCATGGAGGTGGGTCATTTTTGTCTCGCCCACGGAAGTGGGTAGCGAGACATAGCAGTCACTTTTCCGGCGGCGGCGCCGGCGTCGTCCGCATTTTAAATCAACTATATCTCAACAACCGCTGCTCGAATTTTTCTGAAACTTTGTAGGATGCTTTGTTGGGTCAAGGGACATCACGCAATGCCAAGGTGAAGGTAATAGTTTGTGTTATTTTCTCAAAATAGTTGACTGTCCTCCTTGAATGCTACTTTCCCTGTCCGATCTTTTTATATTTGTTGGTTAGATAACTTAACCTTGGTTAGGTTACCTAACCTCAGTTAACAGTATGTGATTGCCTCACTTGATGTCTTTGATACTTGGTCATATGTATTGTTGGCATTGGTGGACATCGCTTAACGACAAAAAAATACTAGGTCAATGTCATGTTTTGAGTTATTTACCCTAAACATTAGTTTGGTTAGGTAAATTAACCTCAGTTAACTTTTTCTGATAACTTTAATTTCTTTGTTTGATACTTGGTCCTATGTATTGGCGGACATCACTGAATGACAAACAAATACCAAGGTCATATTTGTACACTTTATGTCTTTGATACTTGGCATTGGTGGACATCACTGGACGACAAAAAAGACCAAGGTCAAGGTCATTTTTGTGTTATTTCCTCCAAACGTAACCTTAGTTAACTTTATGTGATTGTCTAACTCTATGTCTTTGATACTCGGTCATATGTATTGTTGGCATTGCTGGACATCGCTGGGCGACAAAAAATACCAAGGTCAAGGTCATATTTTGCATTATTTCTCCACGAACTTAACCTTAGTAACTTAAACTTGGTTAGGTAACTTAACCTCAGTTAACTTTATGTGATTGCCCGACTTTATGTCTTTGATACTTGGTCATATGTATTGTTGGCATTGGTGGACATCGCTGAACGACAAAAAAAACCAAGGTCAAGGTCATATTTTGCATTATTTTCCCAAAACTACACCCTGGTTAAACCATTTAACCTCAGTAATTTAACTTCTTATGATTACCTTGCTTTTATTTGTTTGATACCTGGTCATATGAAGTGACGTGTTTGGTGAATATCATTTAAGCACAAATTTAATAAAATAGTTCATATGCCGCAGTGGGCGAGACACCCTGAGACCGAGGTCATGTATAGATTAGCGACTGGGCAACTTATTTTGATGCCTTCATTCAAAATGATACGGGCAGCGGTCCTAAATTTGGTGTTGTAACACATTATTCGTTTTAGCCTCACACTCACCTGTAATGAAGAGCTATTACATGCTATTCTATATAAATGATCAGTCAATAGTTTTAATTATTATATATCATATCACATTTGTATTTTATATTGTCCGAAAAGCAGTCTGACGTAACTATATGAGTAAGTAAAAAATATATTGTTTTATTACTGACTCCAAGTTCAATCTAGTTAAACGCTTTCCATGTTATTCTAGTTAAATGGTTGAATATATAGTGATATATCTTAAGTGATTGGTATTTTAAGTGATTGGTTAGTGTTAAGCTTATATAACTCCCCGAAAAATGTCAGACATGATGTGTCAGCCAGCTAGTAAAGAAAACGTGCTGTACCAATACATACAGTTGTCAGCCTAGTTAGCTATAATACACGTATCTTCTTTTCTGAGATAAATGGATAAAAAGTATTCCTGCGGAAGTTTTGTTTTGAGTCTCGACATTCTCCTTTGACATCGATTTCGTCTATGTCAACAGTTTATGTTTCGGGTCAATAGTCCTTCCCATGCATGTGTAGGTTTAACCATTGACCTTAAAATAATTAGATAGTTGTATACTATATATACCTACCCTGCGGATGATCGTGTTAATATGCAGAACGGATGATAAAACCTTACATTTTTGAAAGAACTATCCTAGAGACAGTGCACTGAAGGTGGGCACCCCCAGAATGGCAGTAAAGAAATGTTACTTTTTGCAAATATACTCTCAGTACATTTGTACCCATAAAAATGCGAATTTCAGTCAAAATATCCTAAATGAACATGCTTTATGTTGGAAATATATTTGTGTGATGTTTTATGGGGATTTGTTATGATTTGGGTAATTTAATCCAATCAGAATCTACCTTACAATCTGATTATATGCCCTAATAGATCCTATACTTTTTCCAACCAATCCCCTATACTTTTTTCAACCAATCAGAAAACCCAAGTGGTATCTGACCGGTATAATTAATCTCGATCATCAAGACCTCTCGCGAGACTTGAGTGTGTATATTCGTCTGGATTATAGAGACTACTGCATTATAATGCGAACATTCGGAACGAAATATCGTTTTGATTGTCAATATGAAACAAGAAACTGTTATTAAAGTTTTTTATTAAATGGATAAAATAAACAAAATGAGCTATAAACCACCAAAAGAAATTACACTGAACATATTAAATAAAAGACTCAAAGAAGGTATTTCGAAACTATGGTTATGCGCCAGGGATAGCTATTTTAAACTCGGTGGTAAAACAATCGCAATATCTTGCAATGCGAGCGTCATGTGTAAATAGTGTCAAGGTGTTCACTCGTTACAGCTATTTATAACCTGGTGATTACTCTACGGACTACTTATAACTTATCATTATTAATTATTGCGCTGTATTGTAGGAAACTGTTAGTGTTATATCTATATGTTAAAACCATTTTACGATTTAAATTAATGACTTCATAGCTTTTTATTTAATTAATTAAATTTAGCACCATAGCCTGATGTACTCCCTCTAACGTTGATGTCAATGGTATGATGACTGTTGTTGCCTAAGTCAATATTCTCTAACCTTCATCTTGATGAGTTTTACATAGCCATACAAACATTTCTGGTGTGATACAGTAAATTCTGATTAAAGGGACACATGGCAATCTTGTTCTTTTAAAAACTCACGGCGTCCCGTTAGTTTTTCTCTTCACGTGCATTTGTTCAATCATTAAAAGTAATTGTCAGAATAGTTCAAAGCAAATTATTTTTACATATTACTAACTTTTTATAATAGTGCATCAATAATATGTTTAAACATTTGGTGAAATAGTGAAGAAAATTGAAATCTCATTTTTTTATTTAATCATATGCAAGCAGGTTTAAAGTCAAAATGACGCAGGATAACTAAACTGAGGAGAAAATGTTAATGTTTGAATAAAACTCAAGATTGCCATGTGTCCCTTTAAGGTTTCCTTTTATCGCTGTTTATGTTTAATCTTATTTATTTTGTTTCAGGTTGATTATCCGGGTGACCAAGCCTCTGAACAATTGATTTCTTATTACTTCAAATGCATGTATACACAGCAGGAGATTCGTGGTTTGATGGTATTAAAACATGGAATACATATTAGTAAGACAGGTCTTAGAAAAAAAGTTACATGCTCTTGATTTACGACGAAATAATGTGGAGTTTGCCTCTGGCCGCTATTGTTGAAAAAGTAAGTTTCATGCTGGGTTTGTTAATGCTGGCTATAAAGCTATCTGGAAACTTCTCCACCTTCGAGTTCGAGCAACTCAAGATACTGTTCGACACATATTAAAAGCAATATGCCCTGTTGGTGTGGAGTTGCGTAGCAGAAATCGCTTACACAGGCGGATATACATTAACGTTATTTAAACTGGCGAAATCAATATGGCTGCTAAAATATGCACTATTTCCACTATTTCATTTTTTGTTAAATTTAAAGTGTTTCAACATGTTTTTCAACTGGGTCATTGCCCAACTAGTACATGGCATTGCTAAGTAATTTTTGACAGTGAAAAATTAAAAAAAACAACACTTTAAAGTAGAAAAATAAGAAAAGAATAGCAAGGCGAAATATAGGTATATTTCTGCATGAAAATGAGACAAACAAAGGAGTAAATTGACGAATTAGTTTGAAAAATATCTTAATATAAACACAGACCGGGTCAAAGACTATTTTATTTGCGTGTAAAACACTCCAAAAAAAATGTTCAAAATCTCACCTGGACAGTGCCTGCTAACCACGGAAAAAATCTTGGCGGCGATGAAAAATGACAGAAAAACGTATAATTTGAAGGCCTGTATGTAATGAACCGATTTGAGATCAAAGTTCAAACTTGTGGCATTTCATTGTGGCAGTTTTTTAGCTCTACTGGCAAAGGGCCATCATAGCTGTTGTCCGTCGTCCGTCCGTCGTCCGTCCGTCTGTCCGTTAACGTTTACCTCGTTAAGATGATAGGGCCCTTATATTGCATCCGATCTTTACCAAATTTTAACAGATTGTTAATATCAATTAAAGCTCGGATAAGTTCGAAAACCAGCCAGATCGGGCCAGTAACAGCGGAGTTATGGCCCTTGATTTAGTTAAAAGTGCCATATTTTGCCTCGTTAAGATAATGAGGTCTTCATTTTTCATCCGATCTTTGCCAAACTGTACCAGATTGTTAATATCAATGAAAGCCCGGAAAAGTTCGAAAACCAGCCAGATCGGACCAGTAACAGCGGAGCTATGGCCCTTGATTTCGTTAAAAATGCTATATTTTGCCTCGTTAATATGATAGGACGACAGGGCCTTCATTTTTCATCTGATCTTTACTAAACTTTACCAGATTTTTTTACTTTTATTTTTTTTATTATTATCATATTTTTGTTTAGTTTTTTTGACATATGTTTGTTAAATTCTTTTTTTTTTTTTTTTTTTTTTTTTAGTGTTTTTTTTAACCAGCCAGATCGGACGAGTAACAGCGGAGTTATGGCCCTTGATTTATTTAAAAATGCTGTATTTTGCCATAAGATGAAAAGGCCTTCATTTTTCATCCGATCTTTATCAAACTTTACCAGATTATTAATATCAATTAAAGCTACGACAAATTTGAAAAACAGCCAGATTGGACCATTTACACAGGAGTTATGGCCCTTGATTTTCTGAAATATGCTATATTTTGGCCTCATTAAGACGGAAGGGCCTTCTTTGGACGGATTTCAGTGAAACTTTTCAGGGATGATCAGTACCAAGCCTAGTTGTACATATCGACACCGTGTTCCGGTTGAATGATTTTGGCAGAGCTATGTCCCTTTAAAGGTTGTAATACACAAACTTTGTCCTGACAGTTCTCCTGAACCCCTGGTCGGATTTAAACGAAACTTTTTAGGGATGATCAGTTCCAGGTCTAGTTGTGCAGATCATCGCCATGTTCCGGTTGAATGATTTTTGGCAGAATTATGGCCCTTTAAAGGCTTTAATACACAAACTTTGTCTGGACTAGTTCTCCTGAACCCCTCTCCAGATTTTAACGAAACTTTACAGGGATGATCATCACCAAGCCTAGTTGTGCATATCATCGTCGCGTTCCGGTTTACAGATTTTTGGCAGAGTTATGGCCCTTTAAAGGTGTTGATACACAAACATTTTCCGGGCTTATTCTCCTGAACCCCTGGCTGGTTTTCAATGAAACTTGACAAGGATGATCAGTATCAAGCCTAGTTGTGCATATTGTCGCCATATTCCGGTTGAATGATTTTGGCAGAGTTATGGCCCTTTAAAAGTTTTAATAGACAAACTCTGTCCAGATGTTAAGTCTCTTCTTAACTCCTTGCCGGATGTCAACGAATCTTGGTGGGGATGATCAATACTAAGGGGAGACTCCTTAGTTTCGAATGAATGTCCATGGGGAATTTCTTATAAAACAGAAATCTAAGAGATTAAAAGCCATGTACAGGCTAGACAATAAAAAAGAAATCCACAAATGTGGTGTTTTTGACTTAGTATGACATAATAGTTAATTTTGGTGTAAATAAAGTTTTTGTACTGTGACCGGTATAGAGTCTGTAAACAGAAACTAGTAACTGGTGGCTATGTTGTAAATGGTAGCTTTACTTGATCAATAACTTCAACTCTCCATTCGACATAAGATTACGGAAAAAAAAGCCGGATAAGGTATGTAGAAATAGCATTTTTATGACAATTTGGAGTGTTTGTCATTCAATTATGGATGTGTTATATCTCAAATAAGGGACAGGTATATGCTGCCGTGTCTCTATACATGTCATGTTTTCCTTTTTTTGAGTGCTAAGTGGGTGGGGTAAATGAATTGTATTTGTAGGCAGAGAAACTGACTTTGTTGCTTTCTAGCATGTATTTGCTATATTTTGAGAGGAAATTATATGGTCTTTCAGGAATAGGGCATGTTTGTTAGTTCTGAAAAATAGAATTCAAGTTATTTAACCTAATTAGTGTACATGTCTGAAACTAGTCTGAATTTCAAAGAAAACTGTAGATTCCGACCTTAAGGAAAATATGCATAGTACCGATTATACACAATTTCAGGTTTAGAACACAGGTTGTAGTGCGTTTTGATATTTTCAACACAAAATTGCTCAGAAATCATCAAAATATTGCGACATTTTCCATTTTGAGATATCGACACATATTGCCAAGGGAAGTAACACTTGCGGGTAAAAATAGACCATCTCAGTTTTTTTGTTATTTTTCCAATGACCGAATGTGAATTTGCACACATTTTTCAATTTTATTTTTGTAGAAACTATAATTGGAGCCTGTAAATTGTATTTAACTGTTCATTTAAGAATGCATTAATGTAGGAGAATAGGTTTCCATATAAGATACCTTGAACTATCAGACAGACCCAACAATAAATTGCACTCTGCTATGACCAACTCTGATCAGACATGCAAAATCAGACTTACTGGAATAACAGTATTAGACGCGCATCAGACTTACAATATTCAGACTCTTGAATATCAGCCCTACAATATCTGATGCATATCAGACTCATATCAGCCATAAAAAATCAGACCCATATCAGACCTACAATATCAGACACAAAAACTATTATTGTGTACATATAGGTCTGCATCTCACTGGTATGTTCTAGGTCAGCCTCTGATACTTTAAGTCTTATAACTATGAGTGATAGCGTAAGTTTGATGTAATTGTAGGTCTGACATGAGTCTGAAAGTGTAGGTCTGTCTGACATGCATTAAATAGTGAAAGTCTGAATTGAGTTTGATATTTTGGATATATCTGGAATGAGTCTGTCCGACATTCAATGTGCATATATTGCCCATACAATATCAGACTGATATCAGAACTACAATATAAGACCCATGTCAGACCCACCCACCCACCCACCTTATCAGACCCATGTCAGACCTACACTACTAGATACACTCATAGCAGACCCATGTCAGACACTCATATCAGACCTTTTATATCAGACTCATGTCAGACCTTAAATACTGGGTGTGCCTCCAGCATACAAAATATCGTTGGTTGGTCTGATCTGAGTCGTAACTATTTAAAGTTGTGATATGATAGTGTAAGTAAGTTCTTAGTTAAGGTCTGGTATAATAAGTCTGGTAGTGTAGGTTTGAGCCATGTCTGGTATGCTACCTACTTTTCAGTTCATACTGCACTAAAACTATCTGGATGTTTTTGTGCATACCATTTCATTTTTTACTTTATTTTTAATTCGCAGCCTGCATAACCATAGCTGCAGTGACCGTTATGTCTATTATTTTCTCTACAATTTTAACTGAAATGGAGATATTCAATTTCGAGTTTAAATTAAAAAACTCCGTAATCACCGATTCGTGTCATATTTGGGGTGGCAGCAAAAACAAAGATGGCTATGGTGTTATCCGCGTTACTTTTCGTGGTCACCGAAAATGGGTAACTGTTCATAGGCTGATGTTCTACATATCATCAGAATGTGAACAGTTACCCAGCCATCTGCATGTGTCACATAGGTGTCACCAAAACCTTTGCATTAATGTTAAGCATTTAAGTTTGGAAACTTGTTTAGTAAATAATCAGCGGTCAGTTTGTAGAAATGAAGGCATTTGTAATGGTCACCGTGGCTATAGGCCGTGCCTTCTATGAGAATGGGTAATTATTATGTTGATATGTTAAAACAAAGGCATGTTTAAATTTTAAATATTTGGATTTATTCCATAGTTATGTTCATGATTGTTAGATGTTACAGTTTCATAAAAGTTAGTGTTTAAAAGTTTCCTGTTACTTCGTCGTTTGCGGGATATATAACGGTTGTGCTTGTATTGGACTGTTTCCGACAGCTGTGCGCGATACTTGCTCAACCGATCGCGTTGAGCAATGTGCATTGTGAAAGGGTCTGCCATCGCATATTTCAATCCAGCCTTTTTAGCTAACAATTGGGCAGACTTGCCTGTTCCATGTTTTTTGGTGCATACGTAAACACTCGACTGTTTAAATGTTCACACTTTTTTGTTGTGTAGAGTTTGGAAATGCGACCCAACATTTCTCCTGAAAATACTGTATCAAGTACCCGTTTGATGTTTTTATGGTCTTCCTTTGAAATATTTCTGTGTTTGCCATATGGCAAAAAGTTGGTGGAATAGCTGGCAAGATGGGCATGAGCACTGTTGAATATATTCTGCACTGGGCATGAATGTTGCTAAAGCAGGGCAGTATATTGTTTATTGCTGCCCCTGCCCTTTTCGACAAACTGCTTCTCGGATACACTTTTTTTTTTATATGCGTCAGTTCAAGCCTTACGCGCGCCCGAACGCATGATGCAAGTCTTTGGGAAAATATGACCTTGTCGACTTTGTCATGTCTGGTATAGATTGCCTCAATGTTTGACAAAAAATCTGCACTATGTCACATGCTATACTGGCGTTGCTAGGCAAGGGTGAAGTTGTTGCTATGCATTATGGCGTTGTTGCTATGTAGGCTAAGGGAGACTACTCTAGATAAGTTCTGAAGCAGGTTCTTTATATTTTGAGTTCAGGAATAAATGATTTTTCTGTACCCTGAATACTATGTAGGTAAAGTACTCAAAAGTACATTTACAACACATATACCAACTTAATTTTGATTCTAAGAAGAGGAAAATAAGAACAAAAAATACTGAGAAATATGTAACTTTTCAGGAATTATAGTGCCAAGTTTAAGAAGCTCTGAAATGCCTAAATTCCATCGCATTGGCACAGCTGACGTATCAAAATGCTCGAAATAACTGGAATAAGTGATTTAAAAGTAACAA